>WEIT01016686.1:82960-241796 GCA_013389985.1 Dryoscopus gambensis
ACTGGAGAACATGAATTATAAATATTTCCAAATTATCCCTGTCAAAATGGATAGCTAATAAAGTGCTAGACTTGCAGTGTTGTCTAACTTTGCTCTACTTTTCAGTTCGTCTGAAATGCCACCTAATTGCATAGATGTAGTGAAATCAGTGCAGGAGCTGGCTTTGTTCCAGGTGAGAATTGTTCTCCTCTGCTTAGAAAAGGAGGATGCTTTGTTTTCCCTGCCGTGCAGTGCAGCACAGAGTGAAGGGACAATCTGCCCATTGCTGCAGTCACCACTTAGGACATCTCCTGCTGTATCCTGACCCCACCCAGATTATTTTTTGGAGCTGATTTGTGCTGGTTTTCTGGCAAGGTGGATACTAAGACAATGTTTCCACGCACCACTGATAACACTTTAAATGCTGCTGCTGCCCTGTACTGCTGCAAGGTTGATTCCCTTCCGCAGTTCCTGTTTTGCTGCATGGATGGAAGCTGCTGGAATATGTTTTGACCAGCTGTTTTCCTCTGCAGTGACCACAAGTATATTTGGAGACTGACACACACACATATACACACCTGGTTTTTTTTCCCCTTAATGCCTGAAATCCAAGAAATCAGCAACAATTTGGTATCTGTTTCCATCTAAGAATGCAAGAGGCGTTTCTCAGAAGCGTCAGGTGTTGATCATTTTGTCAGGCTGGCTCTCAGGGCACTCTGGATACAGGGTTGCTGATCATTGTCCAAAGCACATCTTTAAATCATGGAAAGATAGAATCTGTCAGTTCTGTGTGTTGAATATAGTGGTGTTTAGGCAGAGGTGAGTGGCACTGGAGGAAAAAATGTTTGATTTTGATGTGGTCTCGGGATTGTTTTGAGACAATTTGTATGCCCCTTGATTATTTTGCAGGAATGCTGAGAATTAGTTTCTTTTAATATCACCTTTTTTAAAAAAAAATATATAGACATATAGACCACTTCTAACAGAATAATTCATATTCACTGTGAACATTTCTATTTGTTGGAGAAAGTGACACAGTTTAATGACATGTACACAGTAAAACTACAAACCATTGAGAACCAATGAGAAGTACTCATTTAGTATTGTGTTACTACTACCCACAACTTGTGTCAAATTCAAAGAAAAATTTCTAGAAGCCTGTAACCTGGATTGCAAAATAATTCTGATAACCTGGTTTAGGAAGTGCATAGGTTCCCACAAAGGTAAGCAGTGACATAGGTACAAATTCTGAATTTCTGAAGTGTCATCATCAGTCTTCACGTGACCTCATTGTGGCCTTGCAGTGCCTGAAGGGCGCCCACAGGAAAGATGGAGAGAGACTCTTGACAAGGGCCTGGAGTGACAGGACAAGGGGCAATGGCTTCACACTGACAGAGAGCAGGGGTAGATTGGATATTGGGAAGAAATTGTTCCCTGTGAGGGTGCTGAGGCCCTGGCACAGGCTGCCCAGAGCAGCTGTGGCTGCCCCATCCCTGGCCGTGTTCAAGGCCAGGCTGGATGGGGCTCTGAGCAAGCTGGGACAGTGGAAGGTGTCCGTGCCCATGGCAAAGGGGTTGGAACTGGGAGATCTTTAAGGTCCCTTCCAACCCAAACCAGTCTATCATTCTATGATTTTGTGATCTTTACTAGTAGACAAAGAAGAAGTTGAGAAATCAGTGGAACTGGTGGAGATAAAAATGAGCAGAAAACTGAAATACAGAAATGCCTCCTGAGCCAATTTTAAAGTCCTGAGCCAACCGGTGAATATTCTGCTGTATCTGATCCAAAACAGGGCAGGCACTGCATCTGCAGAGAGTCCCTGAGCTAGTAAATCAGGTATCTGTAATGCTCTGGCTTTGAAGTTCAACCTAATAGCAACATGGCAAAAGAGAATAATGTCATGAAATTGGTATTTGGCCACTTCTCTTATTTCCCCTTGCTACCTGTTTCAAATTGCTCATAAAATGTCAAAGCACAGTAATGCTCATAAGTATGCATCTGGAAATGAAGTGTCTGTTTTGGTAAATATTCACATTAGGGCACTTAGGAGTAATTTTTTTTTCTTGCAGAGCATGAGGAGTTCCACACAGAAATCCTGTTAACAAATAATAGGATTTGTGTGCATAACTCCCTGTGCATCACTTTGAAAGTTTACCCCCTGCAGCATAAGAGTTAGATAATTTTAGTCTTTGAAATTTGTGCTTCTCAGATCCAGTCTTTTCCTACAGTCCGTTATTGATGGTGCACTCATAAATGCTTCTGAATAATCATGATCAAATCTTACATTGTTTTCTTTTGGTGGCAGAGAACTTGAGTTATTGTGCGTCTCAGTGCTTTGTCTTGTACCGGAGGAAGTCGGAAAGGAAAAATTACAGAGGCTCAAACATGACCTGGTTTGTAAGTGCACAGTTTATATGCACAAGTGACAGATATAAACAATAATATTTGCCCACAGCAAAGACCTGTTCTCTCTCTATATAAATGCATATATACATATCTGGAGATCTGATATTTGAACAACAACAACAATGAAAGTCATTCAGCAACTACTAATACTTCGTGGCCCAATAGAAAAATTATATAATTACAGAATCAAACTGTGTTTTTCAAAGTGTTTTCTTCTCTAAGTCTAAGTTGGAATGCCCCAATGCTGAGGTTTTTACTAACCCAAACAGTTTTTCTGTCCTGCTCTATTCCTAGTGGAGACATTTTTTAGAGGTACTGCCAAAAAAATCTTTCCCTTAATATGACGCTTTCCTGAGTTTCTTCAGGGTGCAAAATTGCACAGTTATCAGGCAAAACCTGTGGGGTTTTTTGCAGGGTATCCAGTATTCTTTTCCCTGTCCATATTGAAAATGGACTGGCAATAGCAGTTGTTTTGCAATAATTTGGCACTTAAGCATCCAGCTTTCTATGGAACCTGGAACTGCAAAGGAAGGAAGAATTTAAAAACTGCTTAAAAAATTAACTCCTTCTTACAACAACTGTAGTTTGGTTTTAGAGAAGGTCATGCTTGGTTTTATTTATTTGAACCTGTTAATGCATCTCTGCATTAGTTACAGTCTCAAGTTTATCAGTTAGTATTTGTGATGTAGGCAATTAGTACTGAGACAAGTGGGATTCCTCCCAGTTTTGTGTAGGATTGAACAATGGCACATTTTAAATGTAGGGTGTCTCTGCCTAATGAGAGACAGCTGAGAGGTGTGGGTGGCCAGCTCTGCTCTCCTAAGAGAACTGTGTCATGAAGTCTGGTGCATATTTTGGGTTGTTTTTTTCTTTTTAGACTTGGATAAAACGCTTTTGCCTGGCAAAGTGCGTGTCTGCTCCTTCTCCTACTTAAGTTGCTGGCAAATCTGCCATTGATTTTAGTGGAAGCAGAACTGGACACCAGCTGGACCCAACTTCATATTTAAAAGTGCCTTTTTCCCTGGGGTGAATAAACGCCCCAGTGTGCAAATAACTCTGCTGTTGGGTGTCATATTTTATTGGTGAAAATATATCACTTTCAACTATCAGTTGGCTATGAAAACATCTTGTTGCAAAAAGATCAAAACCAAGAAAAAGCTCACTCTGTGTAAAAACAAACAAACAACTCCCCAAAACAAACAACTTCCCCCAATTTGTGAGCCCCCTGGAAGTTGCTGGCATCATGAAAACAGAAATTTTCCACTTTGTGCACATAATAGGAGTCAAGACTCGGGGCTCTGTTCCAAGCCCGTGCTTGTGCAACACCGTGCGTGTGGTAGCCATGGCCTCAGCTGATCCCTTTTGGAGATGGGGAGATCTCTGTGTCATCTTGCGTTTCAGGAGCAGGTTGAATCATAATTTAAAGGGTTATAAAACTATTCGCGGTATCTTCACAGAAGCCACTTGCACAAAACTCCTTCTCCCACCATGTTTTGTCTCCAGGAGAAATAAGGGAACAAAATGGGTGAAAAGCAACAACAACAACAACAACAATAAAAAACAACAACCAAAAAAATTGTCCTGAAGCAGGCACTCAGACCAAGCAGAATAGAAATTTCACTTATAAATAATGACAAGAAACATATAGAAGTAGGTGTCTTTTAAACAGCCTTCATAGAAAGCCAGGCTTCTAACCTCATCTATATTTACTACAGGAAAAAGTGGCATGATGTCTTCATAGATTATGTGAGATGACATATTTTTGTCACCCAGCTTGTTCTCCTAATGTAGACCACAAGATCTTCAAATAGTTTCTGTGTGAGAAGCCACCTAGTCGTGGTTTAGTAACTGCCAGCAGTACAGACTATCACACCTCTTCTTAAGCTGTTCCAATAGCTAAATGCCACTACTGTTACATAAAATAAAAATAAAATCCATAACCCACAAACTGAATAACCCAGCTGCCTCTGCCTCTTTTCTGGCTGAATTTCTCCATTTTCAGCTTCTCACCAGCATGTCTTGCACCTTTTATCTTTAGACTGAAGTCATCCATTATATCAGATTTCTTATGTAGATAGTCAGAGACAGAGTTCATGCTTAGACTGATAAACTCAGTAGATTGAAAGCCTTGAATTTCTGATGAAAAGGCTTTTTTTATTCTCTAATTATTCTCATGGAGCTTCTCTAAACCTGATCCAATTTGTCAGCATTCTTCTTGAACTGTGGACACCAACTTGTGATGTGGTATTGCTACAGTAACGTGCCCCTGCATGTGGATAAGTGAGAGAGTCTCACAAATCCCACATAACAGCTTTGCAATTCTTTGCAGAATTGTGGGATTTGGGGAGTTGTCATTGTACTGATTTTCCTCCTAGGCCTTTCATTCTTCCCCAAAGTCATGACCTCCTAGAACAGAATCCTCCATTTTTTGGTGTGTTCTGTATTTTATTGTTATTAAGACATAGGGAGGTTTGGACATAATGACGCTTATATTGTTTGCTTCTAGTCAGTTTAATAAATGATGCCTAAATTGTTAGTGGTGACTTGATCTCATCCCCCCATGTTTTGTGTGTCCTTTCCAAACACAATTAATGGTTATTTTCTGTATTATTTCATTTCATTAGGAAAAGCCCCAAATGAGGCAGACAATACATACTTCATCAGTTTGCCCGTTAGAAGCCCATACATTTGTTTATGATTTCTTGCTTTAAATTGCGCATTGAATTCTGTCAGTCACTGAGTTGTTAAGCCATTTGATAACTATCCTTCTGGGCTTACTTAATCAAAAATTTTGCCTTACAGGATTGTGTCACACTGCACAGTTTATCAAACTTTACCAGAATGATATTTTCATTATTAGCAAAAGCAGAAGATAATCTTCAGAAGTTTCAGAAGGTCTGTTTTGGTGAACCTGTATTGAGGCAATTATTAAAAACTGCCATCAGTATATAGTAGCTTCCTTTAATTGTGTATTAATGGAATGCAGAATCAGCCATTCCTTTGCCTTTCCCAGAACTGATATCAAACTCAAGGCAGAGGGTTGGATATTGTTAAAAAGTGTAAGAAGTACTCCCAGGTACTTTTGGAAAAGTATCATTGCATATGAGACGTCTCACAGTTCTCTGGGATTTCGTGTCTCTTCCAAACTTTCTGGAAACCTGTATTAGCAGACCAGAGATCCCCCAACAGCTCCTCTTTTATACTTGGCTGCAAGTTATTCAAATATGAAGATTTAATAAGCCTAGTTTTCACACCTCTTCCTGGATTAATGCTGAAATATGCTCACAACATCATCCACCGTAGCGCAGAAATACTGGTTGGATGTAGCTGCCTTTTCTGTGTAATCACTGATAATCTGAGCATTTCCACTTCATTAATTTAATACAGAGTGAGAATCAGAAGAGATCACCAGACCCTCTAGTTCAGCCTCCGGAACATCCTAAGTATGATTCCAGTTCTTTAAGAAGTGTGCAGAGATTTAAGGCAGGACAGATAAGTTTTGGTGGTGTAATAGGGAGAGCTGGTGCTGATGCAGGTACCCATGATGAGCTTTGGGTACCTCTCTCAGCCATTGCTTCCTGGCACATCCTTATGTGGAACCAGCCTTTTGTAGGCTCAGAGAAGGCAAGTGAATAAACCATTGTATTAAGGCATTTAAATCAAGTTTAAAGACCAACAAGTATAATGAAATACGGACTGAGAAAACGTAATTTGTTTGTGTCTACATGTTCCTACTGGAATAATTATTCCCTACTGGAAACTTTTGCCTGTCAATCCCTAGCTATTTAAAACTGCAACAACAATATCCAGTTGTTGCTTTCTTGTGTCCTCAGTCTTTATCCTAGCTTTTGTTAGGGACAATGCAGTGGTATTCATCAGCAACAATAGGACTGTTATGTTTCATTGTGTTTTTTCCAAAGCTATACAATGTTCTAGCCATTATGGAAGGGTTTCAGTCAGCTGAGTGATGTTTACATGCCACTTCCATACCCTAATAAGAGGTATAAAAGAAAGTGTATTGTAGCCAGCAGGGGGGAGATTCAGCTCGGAAGGCCAGGCCTTCTGCCTTGTGTAGAAACACAGATAGCACTGCACTGCCTAGCATGCTTTTCTTTTTGGCCTCTCCTTTAGTGCCACGAGTGTCAGTAGTAGCTTCTGCAAAGTGCTTATTCATGCTGCTGCTGTGATCAGTTACTTTTGGGCAGTATTAATTTTGTGGCTGTGCTAAGTTAGGAATCCATTTCCAAGGACATCAATGGCATGGCTGTCTCGCTTGTCCTGGCAGCAGCCGGTCTTGTCCGTGTGATGGGGCTGTTCTTGGTTGTGTTTGTTGGCATTCCCATAAAAGCATTCCCACACACCTACGCCAGAGGGATCAGCACTTTTTCTGGAAGCAGGATCTTCCCAGCTTTTTCTAGGATGGTGCCTCACAATCACATGCTGGAGGTGACGGGCGTTTCTGATACATTCCTCGGGCATTTCTCTGTGCATTTCTCAGCCCCGGTTCGTGTGGCTGGGCTCTTCTGCTCTTTGTAGTGGCAGCTCATTTCACAAGACTCATGGAAGTCATATGGCTGCCTGAGGTCATCACAAAGGAGATGAAGATCCCGAGTTTGCAAATATGTGGGTTGAGCCTGGGGGTGCATTTCTGACACAGCTGTCAGGCAAAGCAGAGGTTCCACCACATTTCTGCTTTTCAAACACAGCATCCTTGACTCTTGACTCTTTGGTTTCTGGGAACTATAACTGTTTCTGAATTCATGGGAGGTTGAGAGAGAGCAGAAATCCTAATAATTAAGACTTCTTGGAAGAAGAAATAAAATCTGTGTCTTACTTTGGATATGGGTGGAGCAGAATTCCCCTTTCCATAGCCAGCTGGAGAAACATCTTCATATCCCCTGGTGTCCTTGAAGGTGACGAGGCAGGAGGAAGATTTGAGATGTGCTAGCAGTTACTTGCTTCCAGGCAATCAGACCCCAGTGCCAAATCACTCCGTTTATTAGTCAAAAGCTATTTTATGGTTTTAAACACTCTTCTTGGTGAAATAAGGGCTGTTTTGGTTGAACAATAAAGCTTGTGACCACAGGTAGTATTCTTAACTATATATAGATGGCTTTTGGTGTTTCTTCCCGTGACTGCCCTGTGACTGTTTATATAATTTACCATTAGTCATCAACGGACTGCATAGGTTGCTGGTTGAGGAGGTTGACTCAAACTGAGTGGTTAGTCAAGTGCTATTGAAAATACCAGCCTTTCTGATGAAAAGATCGTGTCTCAAGGCAGTACCCATTCTGGATTGGGTCGTAGTTGGGAATTAGGAAGGATTTCTGCTCTGTGATCCCATTTGTGTGACACAGTTTTAGATTCTGTTAATATATATGCCTGAGAAAGCTTGAAAAGGGACTTAAACCTTATTCTCAGTCCATGTTTATCAGTTCTGGTGGGAACTCTTTCCCCATCAATGATATGGTTTTTTTTCTTCAGGAGATGAGGAAAATGAGGTTCACTTTGCTGTGAGACACTGGATTTTGGTCCCAGCTAGGAACAGGATGTTGAGCAGGAGGAGCTGGTGCTTTTATCCGTCTTAAAATTGCTTATGAGCTTGGTTACTGTACCTTGTCCATGCACTGCGGGTTAAATCCCATCACAGTCAGGCTGGGAAGGAATCTGTGTGAGTTCCTCAGAGACTTCTGGTTCTTTGCCTTCCTCTCTAGTGCAGAGCACACTGGATTAAGCTCACCTGGAAAATCCACCCCATAAATTCCCTGTAGGTGATGCTGCTTCTTTTTCTTGCAGCCATTGTATTTATAGCTTTTGATATTTTACTGTAGACCTTGTACTTTCCTTGGCTGTTTGAGGCAATTCTATACAGACTATTATCAAATGAAGACACCAAAATGTGAGAACTAGGAAAGAAGGCCGGTTGGTGTTGTCAGGCAACACACAAAATCCTGCATTTCGGCACTTGTTTCAGGTGGACACGGCCATTGTCTTCAAAGCCCATGAAGCAGTGAACCCCACTGTGGTGTGTGGTTGCCACTGGAAATATTGCCAAGTTAATAGAGAAGTGGGAGTGTGAGAGTGCCTGGGACTTGCTTCTCCACTGCCTGCTGTCTCTGGTGGCCACAGAGATGTTTTGATTGAAAAGTTGACTGCTGCACTAATGTGCAGGCACTGGTGAGCTGCTGAATGCTGAGAATGCTTCTAGTGCACATATTTTTTAGATTTTTTTCATTAAAACCAGCAGTTTAGTAAAAGTAGAGGAAAAAATTGTTCAATTTTACTGCCAGACTCTTGAAATGGCAAATTTTCCCCTTCTGCGTCAAGCATTGGAGACCTTCCTTATTCCTCTTCATGAAATCTGAGGTTACACGTATGCCTACAGTTGTCGTGTCACCTTCTGCCTCTGTAAAGCTGAGTGTTGGCTGCAGGTGTTCTGAGGAGACTGAAGGCAAAATAAAAATGCCAGGTAATTGGTACCCCCAACTCTCAAATCCAGCGTGTCTTGTGTGTGTGCAGAACATAAGTGAAATGAAAGGGAAGATCTTCAGAGAGCTGCATGCAAATTTTGACTGGATGTGGTTTTGGAAGTCGAGGAACAAGGAGATACAGAGAATGCTTTTTAAGCTGTTCTATCAAATGTCATATCTCTGTTTTAATATTTTATGTGATGTGGCTTCTTTCAGATGATCAGCTGGATTATCTGAGATCAGAGAAAAGGGAGTGGTACTACTCAGCTGCAGAAAATAGGAAGAAAGTGCTGCCATGGCAGGGTAGGGCACAGACACACTGACTGCAGGGCACTGGCTATTTGTGGAGCTTGTTCCAATATACACATCTCACAGATAGCCAGTCAGAATTACTGAGATGGAGGTGTTTTATTTATAATCAATAAGTTTAAAACAAACTTCAAAAAAAGTTTATACAACACTATTTTAGAATTTTTCCCCTGGGATTTGTTAGATAAGACCATTAGATGTTTGTTTTCTGGACAACTTTCCTATTTGTGTGCTTACTAATTATAATGGAAAGACCTACTAAATTATGTATCTGTGTTAAACAGCTTGCTTTTCGAACAAAGGAAATTGGCCACAACTCTCATTTCTTCTATTTTTATCTTTCTCTTAAAGGGCAACACTTTAAGGAAAATCCTCCTGTATCGGTACTTTAAAGGGGAGTATGGAAGTGGTATGAATGGGCCCCTGTCTGCCAGCTACAGCAAAACTGCACAAGTGGGAGGTAAATCAACACACATCATTTCAAGAGAGCAAAATTAGCAGCCCCATTTTTTCTAATAGGCACATTGGACATGCTCCAGGCATTCAGTTGGTAAATAAATCAAACATGTTCTGTAACCACTTTGAAGAGAGGTAGTGTCAGACTCTTCCTATTTTTAAGTTGCACACACTTGTCTCAGATTGCGCGTTTGGAGGTACCGAAGTAGGTACCAGGAAACCCTCATCCAGAAATTCAGCAAAGCACAAAACTTTTGAAGAGAGATGATGTTGTTTCTGGAAACTAAAAAATTTTTTGGCGTTCAAGATCCTTTGTTGATATATGGAAAAGAAAAGATCTAAGGAAAAGCTTCTCACAAAAACACTGGTTAGACAACGGAACAGATTTTCCTGAGAGGTTGCAGGATGTGTCAGTTCTTGTTACAACTTTACTGGACGAGACTCTGATGAACCTGTCCTATCTTCCGGTGGGCAGGAAGTTTCGGTAGATGATCTCTGTAGGTCCATTATAATTTTTTGTATCATTCTGCTGTTACTGCAGGGTGGTTTCTAGGAAAACCCATAATAATGGATGTCATAGGAAATGAGGCAGGAGCTAGGTATAGAGCCAGGTCAAAACTGCAATTTGCATTTTCAGTGCACACTGAAGGCATGCCCAGATGTGTCAGCTTTTCCAGAGGTTGCCCAGCTGTTCCTCCTTAACTGTTTCAATGCAGACGCTGGAAATCTTTACAGTCCTAATATCCTATACGCCAAATTTCGCTCCCTAACAAACAAGAGACTGACGTTTTACTATTTTTTTAGTTCCCTCTAAAAAGTGTGTGTGTGTATGGCTTCATCGCAAAGTCTGAAGCATTTTAATCAGTTTAATCAAAGTAGTACTGACTGATTAAAGCAGTTCTGTATTTTTACTAATGAAGTAGGTGCAGTTACATCTTTAGAGAAGTTAAGTATAGCAGGAAAGATGATCATCTGTGATAATAAAAGGTGGTTGATTTAATGAGTTAATACAATTTAGCAAAATTTCTTCAACCTACACCTTTAATTTGGATCAACTCAAGTCTGTGTTCTTAAAGATGATGATGATGATGATGATGATGATCTCTGAGTTGGCAAAAGCATTTGGCTGGAAGGTCAGACCCATAACCAGGGTGGATTTACCAGGACACAATTTTTGTATAGATTAGGCCTGAGATTGAAGAGCAGATTTAAAAGTGGTCTCAGAGCACTGACCCTACTCACAGTTTGGTGTATGCAGCAGTGGAATTAAAAAAGTGTTCAGTGAACAAATCAGGGTCATTTCCAACTTATTTACTGTCTGAATATCATGACAGAACAATGGCTTGCGGATTTGTTTTATTTCTTATTCTTAGAGCCCAACATTGCCGTTTCATACTAAAATCTTTTTTTTATCAAAGGGAATTTTGCCTGAGAGAATTTCAAAATTAAATTTATTACATTGCTATTGTGTGCTTTATCAGTACTAATAGGTTAGTTTTCATATATGTGTGTGAAGCAAACATGAATGGTATTTGTGTATTTGTCTAATTTGCAGGTGGATTTTCAGGACAAGATGCGGATAAGTCCGGAGTGACCATGTTTGATATCCAGTGCCTCCTGGACAAAGAAGGTGCCTCAGAACTGGTCATAGATGTGATAGTGAACACCAGAAATGACAGGATTTTCTCAGAAGGCATTCTGCTTGGTATTGCGCTGCTCGAAGGTGGAAATACGCAAACACAGGTACTTATTTAATGTGCTTATTCACATATTGATTCTCAGATGCATGTGGTCTGGAGACAAATAAAGAGAACCTTTTTGCTGTGAGTTCTGTGAAAAGTTTGTCACTAGAATATGTACCACTGTAATACAAATGTAAATATGCCCTACTGCTATGCAGTATCTCATAGTGGAGGACCTTCAATAGAAGAAAATGTTTTTCAGCTGTCCCTTTCTGTGTAGCACTGTGCTGCTTTTCATCCAATCATTGCCATGTGAGCATTATCCCCAGTTATTTTACATCACTCTTTGTAAAATTAAAGATTATAATACTTCTAAGTTTATTATAACAAAATAGTTTCTGGAAACCTTCAGAGGCGTTTATCAAAATCTCCAAAGAGAAAGAAACCTGGTCATTTGGGAAGACCAGTATCCCAGTCCATAGAAAATGTCTGCTTTAAACTAGGGTTTTTTGTGAATTATATCCTTCTCACCAAGATTTAGCCAAATCAGATGTTTGAGGGAAGAGAGAGAACTGATATGATGGGGGACGGCTGGGAGAATTGCGCTTGTTTGTAAACTGTTCAAATGGTACTCAGCCTGCTTGACAGTTACACTAAGGGACTGGAATTAATAACCTAAAATAATATTTAATATTAAACTCTGTCTGTAGCACAAAAAAAAAAAGAATATAATCCAAGCTATAATACTGCATATGAGATGTTCCATGCTTCCTCTTGTTGTTACATAAGTTACTTTTCACTGTTATTTGTAGATGGAATATTATGACTCTAGTAAGCCTGGAGAAATGGAGAGTGTCACAAAGTAATTTAACTTCAAGTACAATAGTGTGACATTTAAAAGACTGCAAATAGCACTGTTCACCATTTTAGCCAAATTTTAAAACATTATCATCAATCTTTGTTACCAGCCTTGTATATCACTTCATAAAAGAACTGGTCAGGCAGTGACCAACATTTGTTCTCTGTAAGTGAAGTAATTATTCATCATTTGTTTCACAAAAGAAATAGTGTATTTTTGTATTTCTTCTTCCTTAGAAGATTGATATCTAAAGATTTTTTTTTTTTTTTGCAGTATTCAACTTACCAGCAACTAAAGGAGCAGAAGAAGTCAGAAAGGTTCTTTAAAGTGCTGTATGATCGCATGAAAGCTGCTCAGCAGGAGATCCGATCCACAGTGACAGTGAACACTATTGATTTGGGGAGCAAAAAGAAAGAGGATGACAGCGACCTCACCATATCTGTTCCCAAAAAGAGAGGTAAGGAGGCACCCCTGTGAAGGAAGGGAGCAGGGCATTGTATTGACACTGTGTGCACTGCACCACTGATGCTCTGTTAAGATGATCAACTGTTAAGTTGATCAATAAACTTTAATATTAATCATTGCCAATTTGCATCTTTTGCCTGATTTTCTGTTAATTGTAGTCCATCTCATGTTGCCTACAAGGACTTAGCTTTAATGAAATCAGTGAAGCTCTGCCAGTTTGCATCAATAAAAGATATAGAACCATATTTTTAGAGGAGCAGAAGCAGAGGCTGCTGCTAATGGGGATATTTCACAAGAGCAAGCACAGGAACTGATTTCCCACCCTGTGGTCTTCCCATTGTTCTCATCATTTATTGTATATGGGAGAGAAATAGTAGGGCTTTTTGTGTTAATGTTCCGTTTCACTCTGGTTTGTGGTTTATTTGGAACGTGCTATCCCTGCATGAATGTTGCTTTGATATTCTTTGTGAGTTGCCTAGAGGTCTTTGAAAAGTTAGGCACCAACAAAGAAAAAGTTGCATTCATTATTATTGTTTTCTTATTGTTTAATCAAATGGGGAGAAAGACTTTCAAAAATGAAGGAAAATTATCTTCTTTTCAGTTAAGGATTCAACCCTGCATCTGAAAGAGGGAATGAAAGGGCAGTTAACAGAAGCATCTTCTGCAACCTCCAAGGCTTACTCTGTGTACAGAAGAGAAATGGACCCAGAAGTAGATCTGATGGGCTCAGGAACAGATGCTGCAAATGCAGAAGAGAAGTCTGCAGAAGAAGCAATCATGAACCCTACCATTGCAATCATGCAGCCAATACTGAGATTTCTTCAGCTGCTGTGTGAGAACCACAACCGAGAGCTCCAGGTAAGATGTTTTGAGCTGAGCTTTTATAGAGGTGTTATTAGAGGGGCTGCGCCTTCATAAGGGGAGAAAAACACGCCGGGTCCTGGTTCCTGTTACAGAATAGGAGTGTCTGAAGTTGGTCCAAGGGATAAAGTAACCCTTTTCAAGAACCGTTTGGATGCTGTGGTGGAGGAGCACATGTTTATAGCCTCAGAATTGCTTAGGGAGCTCAGCACAGCCATATGGAACTGAGAAGGGTCTGAATGTCCCTGTTAGTAAGGTTCCTGTGCACAATTGGTGGATCACTTACCACAGATTTGAAGAGCACAGGAAGTTTCTGGGTACTGCCCTTTTCCCAAAGTATTACAATTGAAGGCTTTAAGATGCTACGTGTGTCCCCGATACCAGTTCTTTTGGTAGAAATTACTGTCCCCATAGCAAGCTCTGCAAAATGTATTTTCTGCACATATACCTCAGTGCCGTGGCCAGGAGCCTCCCTTCCCACAGTGGCTGGGCTGGTTTGAGCTGAGCTCCTGTTCTGCCAAGGACCAGCCATAATGTGCCACCAGACCTGCTCAGCTGTGGAGCAACAGCTTCCAAGAGAAGGGCTGTAATGGGTGGATGGGAGCAGGTCTGCAGAACATATAAAGGATATTTAAGACTTCGTTTGCCTTGACTCTCTTCTTTCTTTTTTTTTTTTTTTGTGTTCCTTTCCTCTATCCACCAGAATTTTTTAAGATATCAAAACAATAAAACAAATTACAATCTTGTTTGTGAGACCCTTCAGTTTTTGGACTGCATCTGTGGGAGCACCACAGGTGGGCTGGGCTTACTGGGGCTTTACATCAATGAGAGGAACGTGGCTCTTGTCAACCAGACACTGGAAAGCCTGACGGAATATTGCCAGGGCCCGTGCCATGAAAACCAGGTAGGGCTCAAGAACTTCTGGCTGCAGAAGGCTATATCTGAATGTTGGTGTCTAGGTGCTTATAACAAACCTTTCAGTATTCCTGATAACAAGTTCACTTATAGCTGCTATGACTAGACTTAACACACTTCAAGCTTTCATAAGGCCTGAGTGACATTTTTAAGTCAGAACTTAAACCAGACTCTTCCTGTACTACCTCTTCTTCCTCTGAGGGTTTGCAGTCCTTTTGGAGAGAGTTTCATGTTTTATGATGCTGCGTCCATGGTTTAAACCTCACTTTGTGAGACTGGATTTGGAGTCACAGTTTTGGAAGCGCGTTGCAAACACAGACTTGTGTTCTTAATTTTCACACATTTTGCCCTTGCTGATGTTTATACACATTGCTAGCATTTACTTTCCTTATTTCACATAACTGCCACAAAATTTAACTTGCCATCCTGCCTTACCACCTAGCAGCATCTTTAATTATGGTATCAGTAGTGAAATGGATGAGACTAAAGACCAGGCTTCTGGTCTCCTGTGCCTTGCTCACTGCAGTCTTTCGAAGTCACACAGCTGTGACTTTTGGTAAAAGTCTCTTTAGTGCCGTGCTCAAGAAGTGTGGAAAGGTAAAGGATGTGGTTACATGCTGCCATATTCGATCTGAAGAGAACTGCAGCGAAGTTGTCATAGTGGGTGAAACTGCAGAATTTTTGCTATGGATTAGCAGTGGGAAAATTGTGGTGAGCAAAATTACAGAAGCAATCTGTTCTCTATGCTAGAAATAGTTGTAGAAATACATGCAATATTAATGCTTCTTCATTAATGTGCACCAATGAAATGTAAAGTGCTATTACGGACATCGCTGGTAATCAGCTGCCTTTACTTAATATTTTTAAAACAAACAAAAATCCTTTAGTGGACTAAATTTTGAACAGTCATATTCAATCCACTTATGAATGGGAAAAACAATGTAAAAAAAGTATAGCTACAGGACTGGAGATGAAAAAAAAAGTTACATGTTGACGTGTTCTCCAACAAATTCACGTGAGAAGCACTGGAGGAACACTGATATGGAAGGGAATGATGAATTACACGTTATTACTTAGACCTATCTGCTGGGAAGTCACTCAGGATTTGAGTTACACTTGTTTACACCAACTGCAAGTCTAATTCAATATATTTCAGGGGCAAATGCTCCATGCTCTCATTTTAGTTTTCCCCCCTCTCTCTTTCTTTCTGGAAGACTTTTCCTTTCCTATTTTCCTATAAACCTGCCAGAGTAAAGTGCCACAGGCTCTTGCATAACTGACTCTTAAGCACAAGGCCTAGAAGGTCCAGAACTCCAGCTGTAAAGGCATTTGGGAAGTACCACTGGTCACAAATACAGTTTTGAATTCCATATCCAGAAATACCTTTCTGTGCAGGACATGTCCAGATGCATGGAGAGAACCTTGATTTTCATGAACGCTTCATGCTGTAACAGCAATATTAATGCTGGCTGCTGAGGGCAAAAGAAGAATCTGAGCGTGCAAATTTGGTTGTGCCTGCAATCAAGCTTGTCTTTTATGTCTGGGGCTGGCATGTGCTCAGCTGAATCTGGCAGTGCTCCTGGGGGCTGCTGTCTGTAACTTGTACCACTTGGTGCCAAGCCCTGCGGGATTCACTGGGAACAGATTTTAGCTTGCACCACCTTTTTTCCAGTTGGGTGTTTCACTACTGGCAATGTTTGGGTTAGTTCTGTACACAGAAGTCTCCCCCAGCACTTCTTGTGGCGTGTTTGCAGGCTGTTCTGCTTTGGCTGAAAGGTTCATTGCTCTTGCAAGGTGTTTTACGTTCTGGATCCTTCATTTGGAAATTTGCTGATGTGCACATTCTCTGCCTCCCTCTGGCCGTATCATCTCCCTCTTCTCCCCACTCCTCCCCTCCCTCCCTCCTGCCCCTGCCCCATTCCCTTCTCTTCTCTTATTTTGCAGACATGCATAGCCACCCATGAGTCTAATGGGATTGATATTATAATTGCTCTCATCTTGAATGACATAAACCCTCTTGGCAAATACTGCATGGACTTGGTGCTTCAGCTCAAGGTACAGTATATGTAAATTTGTTTATTTGAATTTGGCTAACAACAGAAGACATACCTATGTGAGAGCTCTAGGCAGCCTGACATTTACTTAATCTTACCGTAGTGCAATATACTCATAAGGCTTTGGAAAAAAAAGCTTGCAAATGAGTTCATCTCAGCTTCTTATTCTTTTCAGGCCCTCTGCCACAGGCTTTTTGACCCACTGCTGTATTTGGGACTATGTCCTCAGCTTTTTCTTTAAAAAAATCCTGTCTATCAGGCATGACACAGCTAGCATGAAAAGTCTGTATTGTGTATTTAAAATCTCTCAAGATTGATAAATAGCCACACTGTACAGACATGCAACAAGTCAGGCATTCTCTAAATACTGAACTCTTAAAAATTATTTGAGAAGGAGATACTGTGAAAAAGAATAATACATCAGATGACCTGCAATGTCAAATAAAGTTGAAAACAAGGTTCAAGTAAATTGTACTTTATTCCTTCTCAGTGTCCTCTGAGAGGAAACACAAAGTGTAGAGTGTGAGGGCAAAGCCTAGAGCAGGAGGGCTTGTAATGTAATTTTGTTCTGTATTCTGGGGAGAGTTGGACAGGCTTGTAGATAAGTTTCTCCTGCCTGTGTGCCAGTGCATGCAGAGGGGAGCTCTGCAGCTGTACTGTCTGCCAAGCAGGGTAGAATCTGTCCAGGAGGAGCCCTGGGTTATTGCCTATTCTTGCCTCCCAAATTAAGTATTTCCATTGCAGATGGTCTGTTTCCTCCCCAAACCAGCAAATACTTTGTGGTAGCTGCATTGCATCATATTGGCAACGTTATACATGTCTAATAAAATAATTAATATAGCTACATATCATCTACAATGAAACATTGAATCAACAGTGCCTTACATATGATTTTAATAACTGTAATTACATTTTTGAATGGCAATGTAATTTAGGCCCCCCTCTAGCAAAACACTTAGGCAGACATTTAACTTTGAACATGCAGACAGTTCTTTTGAAGTCCAAATTTCAGTTTCTGTAAAGATGTAGCTGCGTTCACTCCAGTGCCATTTTCATTTGCCATTGTCATGAGGCAGGCAAATGCTTGTAGAACAGCTTTTCTGTGTAGTAACCAAAAAATGGAGTTTAGAGACAGCTCTGCAAGGACCAGTGTGACCCTGCTCACAGGAGGCTGTCTGTGCTCAGACTCACTCAATTAGCGAAAATTGTGGTGAATGATAGCAGAGGTTCAAACTGTGGAAATGGTTCGGATTTTACAGAATCACAGAGTCATCTGTTTTAGTAGGGATGTCTTGAGGTCATCTTGTCCAAGCCCCCTGCTCAAGCAGGGTCAGGTAGAGCAGGTTTCCCAGGACCATATCCTGCTGAATATCTCCCCAGCTGGAGACTCCACAATCATTTTGGGCAGCCTATCCCACTCTTTGATCCCTGTCTCAATATAAAAGGCTTTTCTTGTGTTTAGATAGTTTAACAGGTGTTTTGTTTTGTGTCTTGCCCTCTCACTGGACACTGCTGAGAGGGGTCTGGCACCCTCTTTTACATTTCCTCCCACCAGCTATTTATACACATTGATAAGATCCATCTAAGTACTCCAGGTTGAACAGTCACAACTTTCAGTGGCTCCTTATACGAAAAATGCTCCATTCCCTTCATCATTTTTATGGCTTTTTGCTAGACTCGTTCCATTATGTCCATATCATTCTTGTACTGGAACTGGACACGTTGCTGGGCAAGATGTGACCTCAAGAACTGGATCCAAATTAAGAAGCTGCCGTTTTTGATTTTGAGTGGCAACTCATTGAAATAATAATGCAGTGAGTTTACCAAGTAATGTTTAACATTGACACTCTGTCAGTGTTCATAGGCAACTTTGAAATTGCAAATACATAAATTTTGCCGTGAAAATACAGAATTCAAAGTATATAGGCTGATACATTTACACTCACAAAGAAGCTCAGACACTGTTTTCAGGGGACATTGTATGTTGAACTTACACCCCCCAGGAAAGGCAATGCAGAGTTATATTTTCCCATGCCATCTTAGTTTAGCTTGTTTTGCACATAGCTTTTGATGTGGTATTTAATTACATCTTCATGGATTATATTTTCCAGTGGACTCCCCGAATCATTTAGTGAGCAGAGCAGACAGTGTTCTCTGAGTGCACAGATGGCCAGTGTTCTATTATGCCTCTTTTTAATTTTGAGTGTTACCCCCTGGCCTTCCTTACTGACTGGTGTGTAAGCCTTAGCACACAGTAAGGCCTCAATATCTGCCACATCTGTGACAGGATGAAGAGACATTGTCAGTCTAAGGGTAGAGAGAGTCTAATACAAGTGTCTTCTTTTTTTTTCCTCATAGCTGTATCTAGTAGCTTCACTCATTAATTTAGTTTTCCAAAAATTTTTGTCAAGAGATGAGATGGGAGCCCAGGTAAAGGTGAAATGAAGAGTAGAAGTGCTTTGGGCCATCCTGTGTTTTAGCACCTGGAAGCTGATTTTTCACAGTACTAATGTGTTCTGAACTCTGTGCTGTATTTTCCAAGTGATGGACCTCTTTTCCTCGCTGATGTCTGGGATTAGAAGTCAGATCCTAGGGCCTCCAAATGTGCAGAAAGTGAGGAATAAGTAGTCAAATAACCATCTCAAATGCCTGCTGTAATTCTAGGTCATGGCATGGCACTTTTGCCGAATCAATAGCAAGAAGCCGGCTGTTGATGACACAAAGTCCTACCTACCTTCTACCTCTCCCAGCTGCCTGGAAGCTGCAGCAGGCTTCTGTCCATCCCCAGGGTTGTCTGCACTGGGAAATAGATTCAAAGTCCTCCTCACCCATGAGTGAGTGGACTGATGCCTTCCTCCTGTTTCCTCCCTTTCCTTACTAAGCTACCTGGCAGCCTGTCATGGCCCCTTCCCTCCTCCTCAGTTTGAGATCCTGTCAGTGCTGCCACAACTGACTTGGTCACCCCTGTAAGGGAAAACTGCAGAAAAGGAAGCATCCTGCTTTTCAGAGCAGCATCCTGTTAGGGATCCTCATCAAAATGCTGTCCTCTCCCTCCACCTGTTCTCATTCACTGTGCACATTAAACTTCTGCAGTGTTGGTTGCAAGGCAAAGAGTCTGACTAGCCCTTTCCCATGGACGGTCCTGATTTGATTTGGAAGCAAAAGGAAAGGGACATGGCAAAACTCATAGGGAGTGCTGTTCTCCTTGGGCCAGTCCCAGTTAGGTCTTTTCTTCTCATCTGTTGTTCTTTGTCCTTATCTCATCCCTGTGTTGGCAAGCCCAGGCTCCTCTGTCCTGGCTCTCTCTCAGCTCCCAGTCTCTTCCCCCAGAAGTTTTTAATTCCCCAATTACGTACAAGTTTTCTTCTAGTCTACTCTCCTTCCATTTACCTTCAGTCTCATCCTTCAGTCCTCCAGTCAGAGGTGTGTAATCCTCAGCTTAATACAGCCCTGAGCAAGCTGCTTTGAGCAGGGGCTGGACTGCTGGAACCTTAGTCCAGAGAGCGGCCTTTAGTACGTGGTTTTATGATCCAACCTGCATGGCTTTGTGATTCTGTGCTCACCAAGAATAACCCCTGTGGGCTTTTAGCTGTGAAATTAGTGTGTTTCTGCTCTGTAGTACTCAAATTGTAATTTACTAAATGCTTCCAAGTTGGACAAGTTTGGCTGGGAGACTTCAACTCGTGTGATTGTTCTGTTGGCCTCTACTGCTTCGTATTTGCAGCTCTATTATCAAAACTTGGGGATACAAAGGCTGCTTAAAACACAAGTTGCTTGAACATGTAGTGATGCCTTGAGTGGCTACCTAGAAACAGAGACTAGACAGGAGTAAGGGAACAAAGGTAGGTATTTATTTGTGAAAGGCCTTCAAAGGTGCACCCTGGGGAGCCAAAGGCTGCTTTCAAAATGGACCCCAAGATGGACAACAAGTCACGAGTTTTTCCCTCTTTCATAGGTTTGGTTCATTTGCATATCAGCATAAATTTGCCAATTAAAACTTTAGCTAATGATGTAATTTCTTCAATTTCTCCATCTCTCTCATGGCTGTAGTTTACAGCTTTTGGGCCTAGGACAATCTGAGTGTCCTTGAATAACAAGCTCAGAGAAGCTTTGTTGTGTCTATCAAGCATAAGAGAACAGCAGTTAGCAGGTCACAAGAAACTTCAGAGTTACACAGTAGGCAATAGGATTTGAAAAATATAAAAGTTAAAACCTAAGGCATCATTCCCCTCCTCCAACGGGTCTAAGGCATCATTCAGTTATAACATCTTTCTTTTTACTTGGTCCCAAACACAGCTGGACCCTTTTCCTCCGAAACTGCCCATGCCAATTGTCTGAGGCACACCCTCACTGGAGAAATTTCAGCTGCAATTGTTGACAGTGGCAATAAGCAGCAGAGAATGAGGTTGTAGGGTGGGTTGGGAGTTTTCCTGGCCCCTACCTCTTCCCTTGGGACTGCCTCCTGCTTCCAAGTGTTCCAACAGCTCCGTCTGTAACAGGGGGTGATGAGGGGGATGCTGTGACAGGTCAGCCAAGGCAACCCTGCTCTGCCAGAAAGCAGCCAGACCAACAGAACCATTCTTCCTCTCCACTTCACCACAGCTGATTTAACTGGAAAACAGACAGGTCTCTGAAGTCTGAGGCACCACTGGGCTGCTGCTAGAGCTCATGCTGTGTAATCCTTAGGAGAGGTCTTGGTGAAAAGCAGCCAGTTGACAAAGCAAAGGTTGTCTTTATATATTCCTCCAGGAATATTTAGTACTGAAACAAAATCTCGGGAGTGTATGAAAACAGTTTATTTTACAGCCTTTCAAATAATAACCGGTTGGACTTCATAAAAACCAAAGGGGAAGGAAACCTGCCTGAATGATAAAACCTTTGTGCAATATGTTTCGTAATTGTCTCTGTTGAGTCTCGTTCTAACAGAAAGCCAAGGCAAAAATTGCTGGGTGGGCAATAAGGAAAGGAAATGGAATTTTAATTTCTTGTGCACAGTCTGCAGCAACACTCTGTATTTAAGTCAAATATTTTTCAGTGTTTAAAATTTTCCTTCCACTATAGCATGCAGAGTTAGTGTTACAGTATGCTGACATTAAAAATCTCCATTAAATATGTCAGTAAAATAAAAGATGCAAGTGGTTGAAAATCTTATCCACTAAAAAGTGGTCCTCGTAATCTCAATTAAAACAAATGCAAGGGTCATTAATCCATGAAAGAGATTTAAAATTTGCATTAATTTGGTTTTGTATCTCTAGAACAATGCCTCCAAGCTTTTGCTGGCTATAATGGAAAGCAGGCAAGACAGTGAGAATGCGGAAAGAATCCTTTTCAACATGAGACCAAGAGAACTGGTGAGAAAACTTGTGAATATTCATAAATCTTTTGGCTGAAAAAAAATCTGTCATTAAAACATTTTTAAAATGATCTGTATCTAAGCTGAGAAGTGTTGGCAGCATATGGTGGCACAATGTATCAGGATAGTACTAATTCACAAAAAGTACTTTAAAAGGATCAAGCATGCATGATTTCAGTCTTTACGACTTCATTATTTTTATCCGTTCCAAGCACTTTTCTGTAATTGTTTCCTAACTAAATTATCATATTCTGGTAGACTGTCTTCAAGTGCAGTTTGTCAGGGGCTGGCAAATTAGGCTTGTACAGTTTGTGAAGCAGTGCTAACAGAAATCTGTGTGTAGACATAGAATATATTTAATATACATGTATGTTTTATATTTATGTCTCGTGAACAAAGAGAGTTCCAAACAGTTGTTGCTAAGTTTTGGAACAACCCTGATGTTTGTAGGGGTCTCCAGGAACTTTAAATGGGTTGGAAATCTGGAGGAGTCATTTCAAATGCGACTTGACCCGTCTAACAACAGGGACTGAGAGATCTGGGAATTCTTGAGGGATTCTGGGGAGGTATCTGGGGGCATCGTCCCTGCCCTTAGGCAGAGCCTGGTGCCTGCTGGTTTCAGGGAATCACCACTAAGGTGGCATCTCAGCAGTATGAGGCCATCCCTAGGGTACAACTGCAGGATCAGGCCTTGTGTGGGGAACCCTATGCTGGTCCTGTAAGAGGCTCTTGAATATTTGGAATTTCCCCAGCACCCTGCCCAGATCTTCCTTCCTTTTTGGTTTAGGTGTGTTTTTTTCCTGTGAAATTGTGTTGCTGCCTGCTCTGGCCAGAGGAAGATCATGGCTGCACTCTAAGTGCTGCACAACACTCCCTGCCATATCTAGACCAGCCTTTAGAAGCACTTGTGAAAATACCTGCTCACAAAGGCTCAGCATTCCTGTTCCTTTCTCGTTGCTGATGAAAAATGTAGCGGTTTGGAGCATCATAAATCCTTCAAGCTTGTCTTTATTCACAAAGTGTTTCTCAGGCTGCTCGCTCTTCTTGCAGAACTGCAGGGCACCCATCCAGGCTGGAGCTGAACAAAGTGGCTGTGTTCAAACACAGTGTGTTTTTTCCCCAAGAACCACATTTATTTCATCTCTCCCTGACTGGGTTTATGTTGCAGGTGGATGTGATGAAGAATGCCTACAACCAAGGTCTGGAATGTGACCATGAGGAGGAGAACGGAGATGATGGCATCTCCCCAAAAGCTGTTGGCCATAATATCTATATTTTGGCACATCAGGTATGTCTTATTTGTTTTGTGGCATCTTCCAGAAAAGCGTTAGGTGGTTAAACTCCACGTTGTCACAGGTGGAGTGATGCACTTCAGCGGTAAGAGAGAAGTGACAATGTGTTTACTGATAAAAAGCAAAGTGTGATAGCAAATGTGACAGTGGATTAATAAGATTCAGTGGCAAGGCACACTCGATTGTTTACTGCATACAGGACAGGCTCAGCCAACACGGTCAGGGAGACCCTCCTGTTAAGTCATGATGTTAAGGAAGGATCCCCTTGTGTTCTAAACCCCTTCTGAGAGGGGAGTTTAGGTGCAGCTGGATCCAGACTTAGTCCTGGCCTTGCCCAACAGTTTATGTGTAAAGGATTATGTGCACATAATTAATCGTTTCTGTCATTTAGCCATCAAGATTTCAGAGTTCAGCATGCTATTAACCCCTTGCCAAGAGTCTCTTGTGGTAAGGAATCTCTCAGTCTTGAGAAGGAACCTTGAGAGGCATCCCCTGCTCAAGGGGAGATCCTGAATATGTTGGTCTTCCCATTCAGGAGAAATTTCACATTAATTGTTATTTACAGAGCAAAACAGTGACTGTCCACTTAGCTTTGTCTTCTTTTAAAATTAACAGATCATTTATATCAATCAAATCATAAATTGTGTTACCATTATTGGTGTATTTTAAATAGTGCCTTCAGTTGTAATACCAAGTGAACTTGATTTCAGAAGATTCCTATTATTTTAGATATATTACATTGCCAATAAGAATAATTGGGCCTTTTCACTGCTCTCTCCTTTCGAATTATGCTGTAGTGCCCTCAAGCTTTTTCTGATCACATTTGCTTCTCTACTGGTTAAGGTAGAATGTACACTGAAGGTTGTTATTTAACGGGCTATTTATTCTTCAGAGTAGCTGGTGTCAAAAATAGTTTATCTTTCAGTTATGTTCAGAGTATTGTAAAGTTTTTTGTAATTGAAAGAGTAAGGACTACGAACTTCTTGGTTATATCATAAATTACAGCATTTGGTATTTCATGTAAGGGCCAAATTTTTTAAAAAATGTTTTTCCCTAAGTAAGAAGAAATAAACAGATGGGGTTAGGGAGTGTTCCTCATTCATTATGTTGATTAAGTGTTGTTAGGAATTGAATGCTCGGTGGAAAAAAAGGAAAAGAAACCAATCTATAGTTACAGTAGTATTATGCAATGTTTCTTTCAAGCAAGGAATGCAAAAAACCACTTACTGAGTTACGCTGGTGTGCTTGCAGCATATTTAAATAAGTAAGTATTGTTATTATGTTGTTGGTGGTGTGGTTGACCATGTTCTACTCCCGTGCTGTGTGTGGGGCTGTACGTTAAGATACCCATCAGAGATGACAGTATTTGTAGAAAGCATTTGCAGCTCCTTACCTTGTGGGACTATTTACTCCTTGTCTGAATGCTTATAATGAAAATTTAAATGCCTGCCAAATCGAAATGTCGGTATTTTCTGTCTTCTGCCTACAGTTTGTGTTAATTTACTTAACAGGGTCTGTGACATGGAAAATACAGTTCAGGGGAGTGGAATATAGGCCTAAAGCTGTATATGAAGTGACTGCTGGAGTCATTTTACACAAGAGGTCACTGCCAGGGGTACACTAGCTGGCTGAGGTGTAGGTTAAGGTCTGTCCCTAAGTTCACATCCACTGTGCTGGGGAGGTTCATGATGCCACTCCACAGCTATTCCTGATCTGTAGCTGGCGTTTCGGTTGCATAAGGGTGGATATTTTTACAGCAATTTACTGAGCTCCTTCCTGTTCTGTAAAATTAAATGTCACGATTGGCTCTGAATGCTGTAAAAATATCCATCTTTTTACCAAAAAAAAAAAAAAGAAGACTTTTCTTTTTCTTGCATTTTTGTAACATAGTACGTGTATTTACAATAGCTTTGCACTCATGTCAAGCCCCATATCAAAACAAAGCAATGCAAGGGCAGGCAATCTGGGGACTTTCTGTGTCCTCTGCTAATGAAAAGCTACAATTCTTGGCGCAGGCCTGCTGATCTTTGACCCCAAACTCTTTCCATGTGTGCCCTTTCGCTCGCCCTGGGATGGGCAGGATACAAGCATGGACCCTCCTCAGTAAGGCCATTGTTGCTCGGTTCCTTTGCTGGCTTCAGTCTCCAAACACCCTCTACTTTGCTGTCAGAGTGGCTTTTTGGTGTCTGAGCCTTCTACTTGGCTTAGCTGACCTGATTTACATAATATTTCTTTTCTGTGGCAGTTCACCTGACTTACCTTTTTTCTACAACCAGTGTGTCTCTTCAGTCACTTTCCTTACACTTCCTGGTGACCACTTGCTCTTGCTACAGCTTTTAGGTCCCTCTGTAATAGCAGAATCAAGACTGAGAGTTCCCCTTTTTGCTGTTCCAGCCCTCAAACATAGACAGTTTATTTTGGGGAGCTCCGACTTTCAGTTTTTGTCGTTGCACTGTTCAGGGCAATGCTGGGTTCTGCATTTTGCCACCACTACATCCTTCCTTGCCCTTCCTGTGGTTGATTTTACCAGAAGCAAGAGGCATTCTTGTAAATGTTTGACCCACAGTGCATAGAAAGTTGTACCTGTGTCACAAGCAAGGCTGAGATTTCTGCTAGTAAATCATCCTTGCATCCTCCCAGCCCCTGCCCTAAATGTGCACTCGTACATCGTGCACACACAGAGGGGTGTGGGCACCGCAGCCGTGTCATGCCAGTGATCACATGTCTTCCACATGTTTCACTGTCCTCTCTTTCCTTTATTTCTTCATCTTCCTCCAGCCTGCCACGTGCCATGGCTCGGATGCTTCCCCTGCACTGACCCCGGGGCTGTCTGGACTCTGCTGCTCCTCACTTTTCCTGCTTCTCAATGAGCAGAGGGGAGAAGGGAGTGCCACTGGGAGAAAGCAGAACTGAGCTGCCCACGAGGAGCAGCCCTGAGCTGCAGCCCTACTCTGCAGCCTGGCTTTGGGGCTCCTTCCACATGTAGCTCTTCTACAGCTGCTTGTGGAGCAGTGACACGAGCTGGTGCTTGAGGTCACATCCTGGAAACATAAGCCTGTTATTGGTGGGTAGAAAGGGTTCACAATTCTCTTGAAAATCAACGGAGAAGATTCTGTTTTCTTTCTCTAGTTCAAATGTCATGCTCAGAGCCAAGCCTTGACCTTGCTAATTCCTTGCAGTAGTCTCAGGTGAGTGCCAGAGGTGTATTATGGACAGTTCCATCACCTCTGACACCACTTCTCTTCCAGCCTCAGTCAATAGGTGTGGTATTTGCACTGCTGTCCTCTTAAGAGATTGTGTTAAAGCAGGTCATGCTTTGTTTTGCGAAGTTAGTAAGGCTGTCCACGAAGAGACTTCATCTTGATGTGATGTCCCTACAGGAGATTACAAAAGCTTTTGACACGGTAGCACAAAAAAGTTTCATTCTTGCTCCTTATCTGCAGAAGCATTAGTGTAAGAGAATCAAATTTTTAAATTGTTACACAAAGAAAGAAATTATAAAAGGGTAAAGAAATCCTCTGGCTTTTCAGATAACTGCTTGAGCTGGCTGCCTGTTAGTCATAACAAAGTATTTCAGAAGTTGGTAAACTAAAACACAGCACTTTATTGGCAGTATTTCCATGAGGTTCATGATCCCTTTGATTTACTATGAAGCAAGATAAGGCACTGATTATAACCAGAGGCTCCTGTAGTCTGCATGCATATATGTATATAATACATATCTGTGCTTCTGTTAACAGAAAATACTTCGGAGTGTTTGTGTTTTTCAGCTCATGCAAGCTGTCTAAATCAGGCATGGAGCCCAAGCTTATCCACTGCACCTTTCAGCAGGGGCTTTATTCATGAGGGTCACAAGAACGTGAAATAACTTTGCATAGCTTTTTGTCAGCTTGCAGCATGGCAAGAGTGCACTTTCATCTGCCTGCAGAGCTGTGGAGACATGTCCTTGATCTGGAAGGATGTGACCGGGGAGGGAGCAAGGGAGCAAACTGTAACAAAACTTGCAGATTTCCAATGCCTTATAAACTCCTCTGCCTGGTTCCCAAGGCTGTGGCAGGAGTGTAGGGGTGCTGATCCAGTGTGCCACCCCTTTCGTGATGCACGTTCCGTGGTCTCAGGCTACCAAAATATTTTCTCAATTTTACGTTTATGCTTAAATGCCCTGTTGGAGAGGGAGCACAGGTGTTGGAATTCCACAGTACCTTTGTCACTTCCAGGTAAATAGAAGGTTGTTTGTTTGTTTGTTTGTTTGTTTGTTTGTTTTTAGTGAGATTAAGCTAAAATATTATTTGAATCCCAACCAAGTAAACTACTTATATTATGCCTGGTGACACCAAAACTTAATGAAAAATATTTCCTCACCGCATAAGCTGAGAAGAATTATCACTGCCTGGTATCAGTGCAGTGAAGACAAGTTTGAACCAGGCTATCTTCTGATAGACTAACACAGTTGGAAGTGTCCTTTCATTTATAAGTTCCTAAAATAAACCAAGGAAAAAGAGGTGGATCTGCTGTGAACTGTAAGGTTCTCACTGCAGGTACTGCTGAGGACACACATCTTCCACTCTAGTGCTAATTTTAAATGGGCTGAGCAAAATAAGTCATTCAGCCTTATATATTTGTTAGTATATTAATAACAGAATCAAGATTTTTTTTTATCAAACTTGGCAAGCATTATCTAACTAATGTCTTACTGCCATGTTTACTTCATTGCTCAATAGTGTAGACAGATGAAGGGTATTTGCTAACTAGGCAATTAAAATGGCAATAATTGATGGCATGGATTTATAGTTGGGAGTAGGGATACACTACCAGCTATTTTTTAAAAGTTACTATTTTTGACATTTGAGATAGGAGAGGTTTGATAATGAGACTTGGATATGATGCATTCATTAAGGATAAAGTAAAGCCAGTTTTAAAAAATTTAGCTATCCAAATAGGAAAAATTCTAAGAAGCACAAAGCCTTTTGTTTCTGTGGCTTTCTCTTTAGTCTGTCTTTCTGTAGCTTTCATCAGATTTGAGTACACCCACGGCTGGGACCACCTTTACTTTCCACATCAGTGCTGTGCCTACAGCTGCATGGATCTGGGACTCTTACGTGCTCCAGCAGAACAAAGAAATGACAATAATAATTATAATTATTGTTTCAGAAATTTTTAAAGAATTTACAGGATTTTGGAGCAGTTAAAAGCTCTCATTAATTTTATTTGCCCCTTTTTAAGTAGGTGGTATTATCTGGTGTTACAGGTGAAGACACCAAGGCAGAAGCAGGCACAGACAGCAAGTCATGAGCTGTCATGGGAAGCAAATCTGGCTTGTTTGATCCCCAGTGCTTTGCTTTGACTGCCACATTGGCTCCCCAACATGCTCACTGCATCCCAGCCACCTTGCTAATGTGGAAAATTGGCATTTATTGGCTAGTGCGTAATCACTGAGCACATTAGTACCCCAAAAGTCTTTTGGAGACATGCTAAAGTGTGTTTTTCAAATAAACTTTCCCATGCTGCTACTATTATGGGTTGCTGAGGCAAGAAAAGCTTTCATAAGGTAACGGATGGAAATGTGTGCATGTGTGTGAGGGAGGTATTGTAAGGCTTAAGGGGTTTTTTGTGGGTGGTTATTTTTGGTGTTGTAGTTTGGAGCAGTTCCTGGATTTCCTTCACTTTGCTGTATTTTAACTTTTAGACAGATTCACTTAGACCTTCGTCCTTCTTTTCCCTTCAGTATGTGTGTGCGTGTATGAAATAAAAGACAATTATTAACACATATACTACAAGGCAAATGTGGATTCTTGTACTCATCTATTTGTCTTGACCTGAATATAACTGAACCCAGGTCAAGAGTTTCCATGGCAAGACCTTGCTTAAAATGATGGATGTTGGTCTTCCATGGTTTAACGTGTGAGGAAACAAGAAGTAGCACTGTAAATGCAGGCCTCCAAATGTGGAATAGGATCCCTTCATGTGACATCTCCATAGCTTTCTGAACTAAGTGGGTTGTCCCTGGCTCACTAAACACTGTTCTGCACGAAGAGTGATTGTGGTCAGGCATAAATTCAGGGTGAAATTTGACTTTTTAAAAAGAAGTGTTGATGAAGAAGGGAGCAATTAATTGCTCAATAATGTGCATTGACAAGCACCTTCTCTAAGACACAGCAAAGAAGCACCTCAGAGGCTGTTTAGGGTAGGGAACTGGTGGGACCAGTTACAGCCCAGTAGTTTGCACTGGGCATGAACTGGCTGAAACTTTAATATGGTTATACCATGGAAATAAGATGAACAGAGGACAAGTGGAAAAGTCTTGCAAGAACACCTTTACCCTTGATAGTTGTTGCCATTACTGGCCCATAACGTTTGCCTAAAAGAAATCTCCCTGTCCCTGTGGGAACTGTGAGTTCCCAGAGCATTTTGCTCTAAAAGATAGGCTCGTCCAATTGGGAAGCAGCTTTGAGCTCAGGCAAGGATCCTCCAGAAGAGCTGAGGTCTGGAGACCACACTGGTTCAGTAAATTTTTTAAGCTTACTGAGTTCTTTCCGCTCACCCTCTGCCTCAGGTAGTTGCATGTCTGTCTTTACAAAACATTAGACTGTGCCTAGGTTCTGATGACAAAGATTTTCAGTTGATTCTGTTTTGTGAATGAAATGTCTTGGTTCATTTGAGTTTTTACACGTCTCTGATGGGTACGCTATCAAAAAATAAAAAGTGTTTCAGTGTATGAGACTAGGATTTTGGAAAAAAGACCACTGGTTGCATTGAGTGAAAATGTAGATGGCTCACATTTTGTTTAGTGGTGACCCTTGTGCAGCTGATGTGGACAAGGAGCAGTTGGCAGGTATTCCTGGAGATAGTCCTCCCAAGTACCAGATGACAAACAGAGAAAAACATTGTACACACTTAAATAAATAGGACTATCTTTTGAGGCCAGAAGATGATGGACTCTGTCCTGGAAGATAAACCTGTCCTTCAGGATGAATAGCTGTGAGTTTGTGCAATAAGGATGCTCTCTTTCTGCAGGACAGGTAAAATTTTTCAAGCTAAAGGATGTCGTTTTTTTGCAAGGCTATGCTGAGCTTTGCAGTTTTTGGTGGTTTTTTGTTTCTCTGTCCTTAACAGAGAAGCTCTTGCTGATAGCAGTGCCAAAACAAAGGGCTAATGGGAGCCAGTCCCAGGAACCGTGACTGTCAGGGGACTTGTAAGCTTGGCTGCCAGACCTGAAACTTTTCACGGAACTTTTATGCTCCACATGTTGTTTTGTAGTTATCATCCTGATGAGACAGGCTATGGCATCAAAATGACAACGGCTAATTAAATGTCAGGAGAATCAGAAGCCGTTGCAAGGCTTTTACACTGAGATTGCCAAGATGGAAACAGAAGCCAGTGACGCACATCGCCCTCCTTGTGGCTCATTAGGATGGGATATAACTCCACATTCAGCCAGCTGCGGTATAGAGAGACAGTATGGAGGCTGCCACGAGGGCTTGACACTAATGAGCGCCTGAAAGGTTAAGTAGACGTCTGTGGCTGATGTTAGGTCTCAGGTTATAACCTTGGCAACCTGTCCTTTGATGTTTTCTTTTCCTCCCCTTCTCCTTGGAAGCATTCGCCTCAGAATCCTGTTGTGGCTTTGCTAGGGATCTACATGGGAACCTCTGTTTTCCATCTGGTGTCATGTTGACTTAGGCTGCTAAGAGCTGCTAGGATTCAAGCTAGAGCTTTTTACCATAGGCTGGCCACAAAAGTTTCAGCTTATTTTAATTTTTCTGGTTCTACTTCTCTAGAATAAGATGAAGTGTCTATTCTACATATGTGTGTGATTTATTGTATGTAATGTTAATGAGGGATGTATCCTGTTTGACTGTGGCAACTGTGCATTTCACTAGTGCACAGGTGGCCTCAATATTTCTGCTTTGTGGGTTTCTTCTTCTATCTTTAACTTCTGTAATCCTTGTGTTTTGTGGTTTACAAGATTTTTTGTCATTGGGAAATATGTTGAATTGGTGTCGGAGCCCAAACGTTACACCAGAAGAAATATCCTTTCTTTGTCAAATGTCTGCATTGTGAAATCTTCACATTAGTTTGTGGTTTTACTCTGAAAATTTGCTGTGGGACAATGAAATACTGTTCAAGACATTCTCTGCTCTCAGGCTCTGTTTGCAGCCCTGTGCTAGCAATAACCACACTACCTTTTTATTGCTGTCTGAAGCAGCATGGGGTGGACAGAGGGACTTCAGTCCTCCCTTGGTTCTCTGTCACCCGTGGGGCAGTTACTTTGCTTCCCACATGAAGAATGGTTCTTCATTTATCTGTGTCCACAGCTGGTCTACGTGGGAATACCTACACTCAAAGTAGGCAAGCAAGACTGATTTATACTGATTTATACTGATTTATACTGATTTATACTGATTTATACTAGTAGAGAACTTGCCCTGTTGCCCTCAAACCATGCCCTTAGCCTGGAACTGCCTGCTTGCGTTTGGCATGCATTGAGAGTGATGATATATGGGTCACGAGGAGGGTGGCTTGACTTGAAACTTTCAGATTGAAATTGCTTGGAGAAGCGTTATGTAGAATTAAGCATGATTTTCCTTGGAAACTGCGTAAACTCAATCCAGAAGCCGTTGAGAGGCAATAACAGTGGGACCACACAGTGCCATCTTTCCAAAGCCACCCTTCAAAGCAGACGGCACGTTCAGCGACCCCCAAGTGCTGTGTGCACATTTCACTAGCTCAGAAAGGTATGTAATGTAGATATTTTGTTCAAATTGCTGCAAACTCCCCTCATTAAGGAAGTTGAATTACACAAAGTGTTGAGTTCTTGCTCTGGAGACAGAGCTGGAGCTTTTCCATTAGAGGTAACCTTCAAGTGAACCAAGGTGCACCTTTTTCTTACAAGTACAGCCCAACTAAAACATTTTACCCTAAGCTGGGGTTTGGTTTAAGGGGAGGTGAAGGTAACCTTGGAAATAACCATGGAAGTGAAATCTGGTCTCTCTTAATAGTACCAGAGCAGTTCTAATAGGCCTCAGATATCTGCATTGTGAAATCCTACACCTTAAGTAAAATCAGGGGGGCATCTTCTCTAACAGAGACATACTTTTTTATGTTCAGTAGTCATTGAAGTAATTACAGGTTAACAAAAATAAAGAGCATTAAACAGAATGTCAAAATATGTCTGTTCCTCACAGTTGCTCCGTTTTAACTCTCATCTCCTCTGATGTCACAATTTAATTAGGTATCTCAGTCACCATAGAGTTTTCCAGACAAGATCTGAATTTGTAATCTACAAATAGACAGAGCTCAGTTGCCATCCTCTGTATTTCATTCATTTAACACAGTGCAGAAAGTGAAAATGAGGTTCACCTTGCACTTTCTCTGAGGCAGCTTTATGAGATACTGAATAAAAGTGTCCAGCTGTGAAATTTAGTTTTAACGGCTGATTATGCTTTTCTACACCAAAAGTGAGGTGATCAGTTACTTATGATCACCTTCAGACCTGCACACAGATAAGCATCTAATCAACCTGGGGTTAAAGAGGCCTTTTCTCTGCCTTTTTCTATGGGCAAGGATTTTCAGAGTTTCTTTTACAAATGATGAACTGTGGTAGCCTTAAATGAACTTCGTTTGGAAAATCTTTCCAGCTTTTTCTTTGAGTCTGCAGAACACCACTTAGCTGCTAGTTGGCTGGATAAAGCAGCATTATTTGTGAATATCTGATAAGGAGAGAGATGAAATTTTTACTCCCACCAGGAACTGTTGCTTCATAGGTGCCAGGTAAAAGTGCTCTCCTGAGGACAAAAGCCATAATACAGAGCTGGAAAGAACAACTCATCATTTTACATTCTCTTCTCTCTGGTCCTATGCTCCTAATTTTATTTTTTTTAGGGGTGTTTTTCTCTGCTGATTGGAGGGGGAAGCAGAGATTCAGCATGGTTTAAAGTGTTGGAAAATTTCACCACTGTAATTGTTTGAGGAGACTCATCTCTCAGTTCCTGTCCATCTCCACACTTGTGCACTGCCCCGTTTTGTATCCTACAATGTACGTACATCAGGCCCCAGCAGATAGTAGGAAATCCATGTCCGCTGTGAATTCAACAGATTGCAGCTTCAGCTGTTTGCTTGCTGCTTCTGTCTCCTATGTTTTTGACTCTGAATGAGCAAGTTATGCTTTTCTGTGTGTTGTGTAGCTATATGATGAGAAGGTGGGATCTGAACAGGACTGGCTATGAACAGCCTTTTTAATTTGACATCGATGTAACTTGAATCACGGAGTCTGAGCCATGATTGCAGACTGCAGCTGAGGCCTTAAGCCCCTTTAATGTGCCTCATTGAAGACAGGGAGATGGCTTATCCCAGCGTCTACAGGGCCAGTGTGCTGTGGCTGTCTTCCAAGCCACACCTGCCTGTGGCAGAGCTGGTGATGTCAGGTTGGGTTGGGGAACTGCATTCAGCTGAAGGGGTCACAGTGTGCCAAAGAAACCATGGCACTGTCCTGCAAATAGAAGAGACACAACGAGTTTGGGTAGATCCCAAAGAAGAGGATGAGTCCATGCTGGAAGGATCAACCCACGAGGAACTTTCTGCTCATGGTGCCAAGAGGAAGGGATGTTGAGTGCCAGTCAACGTCTCCTGGTCTTATGGCTCACAGAAGGAAGTGTGTCCACACTTAAAAACTTGCAACTGTGGTTCCCCTCACCACATTGCCCCCAAAGTAAGAGTCATCAGCAGTTCCTCCTTTTGTTTGTGCTAGCTTGCCTGTCCTAGAGAAGCCACATAGTAGACAGAAGAGGATAGCTGGCAGAGAGTCACGTTCTGCAGAGAAGAGAAACATAGAAGGTGAAGGGCTTGGGAGCAAAAGGATTTTAAGAGTTCCTGAAAAGAGTGTGCCTTTCACAGCTCTCTTATCTCAGGTGTATTTATGTATTTTGGATGTATATAAAGTGTTGGTGGCATTTAGAGATGAATGGTTCTCTTGCTGTGTGGATTTGGGATCCATATATCTGCTGGTTTGGGCCTTTCCCAGACTGTCTATACAACATTGGTGCCAGTTTTATGGAAGCAGCATGTGGTTGTGATCTTCTTCCTTGTTATGCTCTGAAGAAGACTAATTGCAGAAACTCTGCTCTCCTTTTCTTTCTTTTCCATTGAACTTTCTCTTTACCTCCCTATAATCATGTCTGACACTTCTATCATCTGGTTTCCTTCCATCTTGTACTTTGCAAAATTTTCCTTACAGTAATCACAGGAGGCGGTCTCTGAGTGCAGTTGTGGCATCCTGTTGGAATATTCTGGATTGCATGCTGCTGTCCACATCCTATGTCCAGTATGGCCAGTGTGCACCAAAATCCAAGTGTGCCCCTGTATGCACTGGGCCGGTTTGACTCAAGCAGGCTCAGCTGCCCATGACAGTTTACACATAGCCTGTGGAGATGTTTCACATCCACCCACCTCAAATTAATTTTGTTTGGTTGCAGCACATTTTGTCTGACCTAAACTTCCCCACACACATGTACACTTCATTTTTTTTTTTTTGAACTCAGCTTTGCCTGCAAAAGAAATTAGAAAGGAGACAAGTGGAAGTAAAGTTCATTGAAATATTAACAAGTCATTTTGTCTTCTGCTGGTTTTCATCAGGGTAAAAAAGAACAGCAAAACCACAACAAAAATAGCAATGAAATTACTGTGGGGGGCTGCAAACATAATAGTGATAGAGTTCACTTAGCTGTGGTGGTTTCTTTTATGTGATAATATTGAGGTGTTTTATTTCTCCCCTGTGAGGTAGATCACTATTAGCTGCAATTTGTAGCGTGTCCCCTGTGGAGGCTGGGGAGGAGAGTTGGTGCCTCAGAGGTTACACGAGGCCATGGAAGACCCAGCAACAGAATCCAAAGCGTCTGGACCACCCAGGGACCTGCTCATGTACCACAAGCCATCAGGGAAAGATTAACTCTAAACCCTTTTGGTTGCTCTGTACGGTATAATTGTCTAAATGAAATCAATGAATACTTGATTTGAGAGTCTCCCATTGCTCCATCCCTGCTGTTCCTAATGTTTGTTAACAGATTGCTTTGTGGCAGAGTGCAAAGGTGCCGCTCTATAAAACTGTAATGACTTCTGGAAAGGAAGTTGCCCTGTGCATTGCAGAAAGCACCATTCAGTTTTGATTGGAACATGGGGAGCTGAGAAGTTGTTATTGCTTTTAGTGCAGCTACTTGGAATAAAAATTTCTGCTCAGTTATGCTTAAGATGACATTTCCTTTTTCCCTGCTTTTTTCTCTCCTTGTTTACCGATGGAGTTGGAATGTTCTCATTTGCCCTGGGCAGGGAGCTGGCGCGTGGTAAGGTCCTGGCACGCCGAAGAAGAGGAGCTTCTTTTCTGTCTCCTATGCTCCTCTGTCTGTCACCCATCCTGTTTGCTACTCCCTTGTCTTTCTCTTGGCTGTTTTTTCTCGGTCCTTTGGGGCTTTTCTTGTCAGTCCCTGGCCAGCTTTTTTATCCTTTCTTGCTCTCTAAACAGAAAATGAAGTGTTTGGTGAGATGTGTGGGTTATCCCTGGAGAGGCAGTTTGGTGCTGCCAGATCTCACACTGCCTGGCTCTGGGAGCCAAGGGGACTGAAGAGAACAAAAGAGGAAGACACTGAGGCTGTAAATGAGCCCCAGTTGCACGAGCCTGTTGGCACAGCAAGGTGAGACTCATCCGAGCATTATTTTGCTGTTGCTGCAAGTTACATTTTGTCACGCTTTCCCCTGGTGAAAGACCACTGGCCTTTGGGGTGGCAACCCATGCTGCAGGATGTGTGGTTACTGACAGGGTAGGGGTGAAGATAATTTACAGCACATCTCTCAGATGTCACGCCTTGGGCACCAGGTACAAACACTCTTGCCTCACTTTCCAAGGACTGTAGTTTGTTAACTTCCAGGCCTGTGGAGTGGCCTCCCTGCCCTGACAGGCTCGAGGGGGCTGGCTGGCATCCCGGAGGGGAAGCGAGGCAAGGGCAGAGGGGGCTCTGTGCAGTGTGACAGCTTACAAGCATGTCCACGCCCAGTTCCCTCCCCAAAACAATCCTCAGTCCCCAGCAGGCTCCTGATGCTGCCTGACCCAGTGCCCTTGCCGTGCCAGGAGTGCCCTGTGTGCCAGGTATCTCCCCATCACATGCCAGCCTTACTGCTGCCTTACAGCTGTGAGAAGAACTGAGAGAATTGGAACAAGGATAATAATTCTTTCAAGAATTTTGTGTCTATTTTTTTTAGATGTTTGTAACACTTCTTAATAGTAATACTGTAAATGTAAATTGTATCAAGGCACAGGAGCTATTTGTGCTATTCGTGTCTTTATTTCTGCATCTCAGCCAGTTACCCAGTGCTTTTTGTACTATTCCATCAACCTTTCCTAGGAAATAAGTTTAACGTGTTTGACACCTTGCCTGTGAACCGACTCTTCCATGAAAACCCTGATTGCCTACAGGACACTAAATCTCACTCATTTAGATCTCTTTATACCATTCTAGTCATAAAACGTCACCTTTACCCCCCATGCTTGGCAGTTTTAAAATGCTGGGGAGTGAAATAAATCCCTCAGAATTTGGGGGTCTCCAACCTAGTATCTCTAGCTTGTATTTCTTGTACTTTTTTCTTGTGTTTCTTGTCATTTTGGGGGCTTCAGCAAAGCCTGGTGTGATCAGCAGGAATTTTGACAACCATCTCAGCTGTGTACCGGGTAAGACCTCATGCCTTTGATGAGAACTTTAGAGGCCCCTGCAGTTTACAAGTTACAACCAGGGACTGACACATCCATTAAAATATGGAGGGGCTCTGTGTTTTACAGAAATATTGAAAAGGGGAAAAAATCTTTCTCTTTTCCAAGCAATTTTTTCCACGTGCACACATATATTCACACACTGGTATTTTGGCAAACTGATCTACTGTACCTCGTCAGTGAGTCAATGACAGGCTGGTGAAATGCATGTTCACAGCTTTAAATCAGTCTTTCCTTTAAGAGCATTTAAATAACTTCATTTTTGTTCAAGGTATGCTTGACTATAAAACTACAGGCCTGCAGGAAACCCATATATTAATTGCAAAAGCTGGGTCTGCTGTGGTTTTCCACACTGCTGATCATATATGGCATCCCAGATGAGTAGCAGATCTGATTTTGTAGTCATGTTGTGTCAGGAGTTTAGACTGAATATTGCTTGTAATTCTGTCATTTATCTCTACTGTTTCTTTATTAATGTCTTCAGTGTTCTTGGTCTGTCCTCAATCTTTCACATTTTGTACTGATGCTTTATTACAGTGTTTTCCAAATTTTTTAAGTAAAAATCTTTCAAGATGAACAGCAGTCCTTCCTCAGGAGCTGACTGAAAGCCAAATGATCTTTATTCATATAGCTATTGCCTTGCACATCCCCTCTTTGGAAATCACTGTTCCATTATATGCTACTGCTTCCTTGTCCCTACATGCCTTGATGAACAGTAAAATACAGTGTTGACATTTAAAATATTGTCACTGGCATGGCTGATGTGTAAGCGAGTGAGTGAGTGAGTGAGTGAGTGAGTGAGTTTTTTCCTCAATAGTGAGTTTTCTGGAGCTCTTTGCAAATTCAGGCTCTAGTGATGGTTACTTTTTTGTATCACTTACACTTGCCGTGTATTTTTGAGGTGCATTTTTGAGCTTGGCTTTGTGAACATAAATGGAACTGTTATTATCATCACAGTTGCTCTCAGCCACGTCCATCCCATGTCTTGTCCTCCAGATGCCCCAGAAGATTTGTGCAGCACACTGGATATAACACTTTACTGCATCACAGCAGTTAAATATGAAAAAAAAATCACTCAGAGCTTGCGCGGCCTTTACATGCCTCACACAAACTGTCACCTAGGGTGTATTATAAACTTGAATAAGCTTTCTGTATTTTAGGTTCACAGTTTGTCACTGCATTGTTATTTTCATTGCAGTGTCTTTGATCTCACTCTCAGAAAGCTCTGCCCTGGTCAAGGCATCTGTTGACACAGTCCCCCTGGCCCACGTGGGCCTTTGAGCTCGTTATGGGGCGAAGGAAAGATCATGAGAGCAGAGCTTCAGAAAACACCATGGTTGCCAAATAACAGCATTCCTAAAGCTGTTCTGTGTCATACTGTGGGCCTCTGCTTTGGATCTGAGGTCTCTCAGATTGCTGTCCACAATGTTCTTTCATCAGTGTAGCTGTGGCAATACAGAAATATTAGCAGCAGTTATTGTTGTGTCGACGTAGAGGAATCCATCCTGTGTAGGAACTGCAATATGAGCAGAAAATTGATGGGTCTTTTGCCCTGAGGTTACTGTCTGAAGGTCTAGAGTACACAGAAGGTAAGTGGTATTGAGAGATTTGGAAGCTGAGAGAAATGAAGTTATGAGTGAAGAAGATTCAGCTTCAGCAGCTGAAGATTACTGGTGCCTTTAGGTAGGTTCCCTGTCTGAAATGTGCTGCAGCTCCTCCAGCTTGGTCAGCAATCCCTCATTGTTGCTGATGTGTCTTTTCTGGCAGTTGGGGGGCTGGCACAGAGAATCTGGCTTGTTCCTCAGGTGACTTTGTCCAGTGGCTGTGCTGCAAAGCCCCAGCTGTGCAGTGCTAGGTTCTGTTCGTGAGTCGGCACGGGGCAGTCACAGCCTGAACGCACAGCCTCAGAAAGCACAGCACACATCACCAGATACACACTGTTTTAAAGAGCGTGGCTGCTGTTCACGTGAAACCTGATAGCAAAATATGCTCAATCTCAAATCCCCAGCAGGCTCTGAACACCCTGTTCTAGCCAGTCCCATTAGGGCATGAGAGGCTGAGATGGCCTTTCTCTTCTAGTCTGTGTGATAAGGGAATTTCTGTTACTGATACTTACCAAGAAAGATTTGTAAAAGTTATGGACAGTTCAAAACATATCAGGAAGCAATACCTAGCGTTTTCATATGGTTTACAAATGGCATTTCCAATTCTGTATACGAGTTCAAGTATGAATATAGAACGGTTTTTGTGGTACTAATGGAAATTTCTGCATCTATAGCATGTCCCTTTCTCCAAACTGGCATAGTTTTAATAAGAAGAACTATCCATACGTCCTTGACTTGTCATTTGTTAGGAAACTCAAAATCTTAATGGTTCACATTGGAGAAATAAAGGTCAAGAAACAGGCAAAGTTCCTCTGTATTACAGAAGATAATAAAAGGGGAATATATTTGCTTCTGGTTATGCTAATTCATCACTCCAAGCACAGTGTGATTGCATTCTGTCTAGTCAGTGCTCTTCTTCGTACCTTAAAGAAGAGATAGAGCCAAAGTAAAGGGCATTTGGAGATAGACAGGGAAAATAATTGAGTCACAGGGAGTCTTCTGTTTGAGGAGGGATAGGAGAGATAGGGATTGTTTTAATTTAAAAAAGAGACAAATAAAAGAGAACGTGACAGTAGTGTACAGAATGATGAATGATACAGAGAAGGTGAACTGGGCGCTCTTGCTTGCCCTTTCTTAAGTACAGAAGCAGAGGGACATCCAATAAAGCAGAAAGGCAGAAGTAATAACACTGTTGAAAGGGCATTTTTAAACAGTAACTATCTTGTTTCCACTGGATCATCTTCTTTCTCCATGACTCTAGAGCATGTCTTGAGGGGCATGCAAAGACCTGTAGGAGATGAATTCAAGTTGTCTTGCTAAGCAGTTGTTGTGGCCATGCTGCAAAGGCTGCTGGCTGGATCAGGTTATTTGGCTTGTGTGAAGGGGAGGAACTAGTCAGATAGTCTTAAAGAACCTTTTTAGTCTCAAAAATAAGTGCAAGTTTAGGTAAAGACATTAATATGTGTAATGATACTATCCATGCATTTGCTATATAGGGTAAAAAAGTAATTATTTGGGACAGAAATCTGCTACTGATGGAAGGAATATTCCTCTGCAGTTAACCCCCGTGTCATTTCTTTGCTGGTCTCCCTGAATATCTGCTCATGACCCTTTTATAAAATGTTGATGTTGTGCCACATTGGCTCGGGCTCTGCTGTCAGGAGCAAGCAGACTTCTGTCCCCAAGGAAGTTGTTGGAAGCAAATTTATTCTTCCTGAATATCCCTTTCTGATATTCTCTTACTTTTGGATGTTCCATTTTTCATTCATCTTTATTTAACAAGTTTGTATTGAGATCCAGAAGAAAATTTATTTTGATCAGTAGATTCTAGGGAGCTTCAATAAATGGACTAAATTGTGTATGTACATCTCATACCTCATTGTATATGTTAAACAAAAGGGAGATAATGAGACATGCAGATTCTAAATGAGTGAGATCACGTTCTGGTTAGATTATCACAATATATTTTTGGATCCATTGTTAATTTTAGACTTAATCCCTGTCAGTCTTTTTGTAGCTGTGCAATTATTTTATAGTTCCTCACCAGGCTGTGTTATTTCATGTAGTACAATCCTGGTCCACCTGTGGCGATCATCACTTCAAAGCCCTGGTTCCTGTGGTCATTTTGAGTGCACGCCTGCCTCACTTCTAATGGTCTGTTGTGGTAATGTCAGCTGTGATGATTCAGCCCTGGATCACATCTGCATGGTGGCTTTTCCTTTCCTTTCCTGCTGCAGTTTTTCCCATCTTAAAACAGGTGCAACACCTCAGCTATTCTGGATGGAAACCACTCACTGTGATGCAGGGAAAACTGAATTTTTAGGAATTTCCTTATGCCTTACAATTAAGTCTTTGTTTCTCACTCACCTACAGGACATCATGAATGCATTTGCCAACATATTTGTTATTAAATTTTGTACAGCAATGGAGCATTTAAAATACCTACTATTCAGCATAGAACAAATGTATTTTATCAATCATGTGAAGTGTATACTTTGTAAAAGTGTGTAGATGATACATATTTGTGTGTTTGTGTGTATGTACATATTTGCTGTGTGTATAAACTGTCCAGTTAAGGATATATTTGCCTGGCACTGCAGTCCAGCTCCCTCAGAAATAGTTACAGCCTGGAATACCAACCTACAACCTAGTTTAGCCATTTGAAGTCATTGAGAGAAATTAATTGTAATTTAGTACTCAGAGGTATGCAAATTTTATGTCTAAACTTAAGTGAAAAGAAGCATTCAGTCTAATTTTTTGGCAATTGTCAAAAGCCCTCCAAAAACCATCCAGGCTCCGGGCTAAGCTGCCTTTCATAAATCTCAACTGAAGACTTGCTGCTGACTTCTTAAGACTAAATAATTTCTATTGTTCTCGAGTAATTACATTTTTGTTGTTATCTGTGGAAAGAGCCCCACTGGTTTGAGCATGTAAGTATATGGGAATGGGGGGAAGGAGGATTTGTGTTAGTTAAGTGGAGATGATAAAGCTGAAAACATAGCAGCAGGACATAAATCAGATTTTTCTTCTTTTTCTAGCTGTCTTGCCACAATAAAACATTGCTACAGATGCTGAAGCCAGGGTCAGATCCAGATGAAGGAGATGAAGCCTTGAGGTTTTATGCCAAACATACGGCGCAGATAGAGGTAAAGGATTGCTCACCAGAAGATGGACTGTGAGACAAGTCTGCATCTTGCATGTGGAGTATCTCCTCTTTTTAAGCTTCCAAATGGTGTGGATTATTTATGAGGAGAAGGTTGAATAATATGCTTTTGGCTGTGGGAGAAAAAGGAATACACCTATATTAGAAGTGGCTCCAAACCATCATTTCACAGTAGCTTTCCTGTGTGTTCCCAAACGTGTTTTGTTAATAAAATAATGACTGTGGATAGTAGCTGTGTCATGAAGTCAAGAATCATCTTGTATGGTACATCACTCAGATAAATAATCATGAGTTTCAAAGCCACTGATGCTGGCTGATCAAATTAAAAGTCTGGCTGGAGTACAAAGAGGTTTTGAAGCAGTATAGACATTCAATATGGCTTTTGTTTAAAATACCAAGGCTTGGCCTGGTTCAGCAGTTCTGTTCTCTGTTTTAAACTTTACACCTGCCGTGGGTTGGATTTAGATAGAGGTCCACAGAGGTATCCCACCACAGGATAGATGGAAGCTCCATGGCCTTGGTTGCCCAGAGGGCAGCTCAGTGCTCCTCTTAACGTATTTTAATACTTTGGGTGCTGCTGAGATCGCTCTTAGCAATTATCAGCCAGTTTATCTGGGTAGGTTGTGAATTTAGGCATTAAACAAGCACTGTGGTCAACTTTTATGTGGCTAATAGCTTGTTCTGGAAAAGTGAAACTCAACCCAGCATTGCTGCTATACTATAAAATAGATGACTGCTTGTCTTTGAAAGCAGTCCTAGACCTGCTTGGTGTTTCAGATATTATCTCCCCTATGTTAAGGTATCTCATTTGTTTGATTTGAAATTCAAATAGTGGTGGTTTTTTATTTTCACCAGTGGCTGTACAGAGGCATGGTTGTAGGAATCGAAATGAGTTTTCTACCCATTTCTGTATTTTTAGTAATGCAGAGGCCACGATCAGAATGGGGAAGCAATTTTGATGGTGGCGTGGTGAGATGAAATAAAATCTAGCTTGCTCACTAGTAACTTGGTAGCTCTTGAAATGCAGACAATTCAAAACCTTGGGTTTTGTCAAGTAAAAAACTAAAGACTGACAAGAGATGGGTGCTGCCTGAGTAACAAGGTGCTATTTTTGCATGTTCACCTTCACAACTTACCCCATCATAGAAATAGATTCAAGATGAGAAAAGAATTTTGTAATCAGAGCAGAAAGCCCCTGAACTTCTTCACTTTTTATCGGGAGAGATTTGTTTCAATTTACTGCAAAATTGAAGCATTCTGAATTAGAACATTTTTTATGTTTGGGGAAGTCTGGACCTAGGTTTTTCTTCAGACCTTTACTTGCCACCTTATTCAGGCAAGGTTTTGAAAATAAAAACAGCTTTACTCTGTTTTGGGGTTGATTGGTCCAGCTTTATTGTAATGTTCAAATAATTAATGCATTAATTTGTAAATAAAAGGGGAGCTGTGAACAAGAAAAGATATGACAAAATGATTGGATAGTCACTGACTGACAAAAATGTGCATTTTATTTATAGATTGTTCGCCACGATAGAACAATGGAAAAGATTGTCTTTCCTGTCCCCAATATTTGTGAATACCTCACTCGGGAATCCAAAAGTCGGGTATTCAATACAACAGAGAGAGATGAACAAGGGAGCAAAGTCAATGACTTTTTCCAGCAGACTGAAGATCTGTACAACGAGATGAAATGGCAAAAGAAAATTAGGAGTAAGTACTGTAATTTTTAAAAAATAGCTTCATTATGCTAAAACCTTGCTTTTAAACCTTCAAATATTTTCATTTTAGTGGTACACTTTTCTCTGTTCACTCTGATACTACAACAGGCAAAACTCTTCTGGGCTTGAGATTGTAGGTCAGCGGAGACACTTCCATGCCACCATAAAAGAAGTGCAATATGGAGTGGTTATTAATATGTTCAAGATGATGTCCAAAAGTTAAACTGAGGGATGGACGAACTGGGTGTAGTTCTATTAATCTTGATAGCATTGCACCTAATTAAGCCAAGGCCCCTGATATTTAACAAAAACATGTGTAGCTGCATATTTGAGGTTTGCAGATTCCTGAAAGACCATTAAAAGACTTGTAAATGTCAGTCACTTAAAAACATCTCTCACCAGAACCTCAGCTGCTTTAAATATGCCCGGCTCTCGTGGAGTCAGTCCCCCTCTGCCAGTTCACATGAGCCTGGTGTGACTGGGCTGCAGGGTGTCCCAGCTGGCCCGTACTGGTGCACATCCCGTGGTATTGGGGAAGCACGTGTGTGGCCTTGAGCTGCTTGGTCAAGATCATGGGGGAGAGGTCAAAGCAGGGACACCAAGAGGAGGGACGGGGAAGCCCCACCAGATACCCTGAATGTCTTTAGCTCGCTGGTGGGCAGTACAGCTGCTGGCCCTTGCCAGGAGTGGGGCTGTTGCCCATGCGCCCAGATCAGGAGGCTCTTGCCAGCTCAGCCACTGTCAACTCTGCCTTTGGCTTTTGGAGCAGAAAGTTGTATTTTGTGTCTCATAGAATCACAGAATGGTTTGGGTTGGGAGTGACGTTAGAGATCACCCAGTTCCCCCCCCCCTGCCATGGGCAGGGACACCTTCCACTATCCCAGCTTGCTCAGAGCCCCAGCCAGCCTGGCCTTGGACACTGCCAGGGATGGGGCAGCCACAGCTTCTCTGGGCAACCTGTGCCACCACCCTCACAGGGAGCAACTCCTTTCTAATATCCAATCTAAACCTTCCCTTAGTTTGGAGCCATTGCCCCCTGTCCTGTCACTCCAGGCCCTTGTCAAGAGTCTCTCTCCATCTTTCCTGAAGGCTCCCTTCAGGCACTGGAAGGCTGCATTAGGTCACCCCAAAGGCCTCTCTTCTCCAGGCTGAGCATACATAAAGATGCCTAAAAGTGATCACATCATTCGCTGCTAAAATGCAGATGCTCTTGGAGTGTCACACATCATCTGCTCACAGCAACTGATCAGGAAGGAAGGAGCAGCGGGATAGTCAGAGCAATGTGGGAGCATCCTGAACATGATGGAAACATGGATGTTATTGCAATTTTTTTATATGTTAATTCCCAGGCTATAATTTTCAGCAGCAGCAAGTCTTCAGCATTAACACCATCAACCCAAGTCTGCTTCTCTCAGTGACACCCTAAAAACTTAGTAGTGACAAACTGACCAGAATAGAAGTTGAAAAATACATGATTCCAGAATCTGCAGTGTATTTGGGAATAAAAGTCATGGTATGGTAGAAAAATTACTTCAGTAAAAAAATCATATCTGGGGGTTTTGCTTTAGAAACACAAATAAAAGAGCCAGCCCAACAATTAGATAGACCAGACCTACCTAATGCTATAAACAAAGAAAATTGGTTTATTTTTATTCAGAACAGAAATTTCTCAATTCCTTTCATCAGTGGAATAGCCCATAAGTCTCCGTGTTGGTTTTTTTTTTATTATTTGAAAAGAAAATAGAGGTTGAAGCTGGGTTCATTCTTTAGCCAAGTGTCTGTTAGCATGAAGTCTGTGCAGCTTAAATTGACAGATATCATTTTTGCAATGGCTCCAAATGTTTAAATCGCAGCAGTGAGCCGCACAAGGTTATCACAGTGAAATCTGAATATTTACCTAATTGCCATTAAAGACTATTTAGACTAAAGCCTGAGACAGTCATATGCAGTTGAAGGAGTCTGCTGTTTATAAAAACTTAGCTGGGTGCTCTGAATGCTTGCAGGAAGTTCTCAGTACTTTAAAAACCAATTACTAGGGATGCATCATATTTTAAACCTCTCTGACCAGAGATATTTTTACACTATTGCACATAGGATCTTGTTCCAAATGTTCATTTAAACGTGTTTTAGTGCATTCATGTACGTGAAGTGCTTGCCTGAGTCTTAGCACCCTCTGATCTTGTTCCTGGCTTTCTTGCTGAACTGTCTTTGTGACTCTGGACACAAAATCAACCCTGTTTTGCACTGTTTCCCTTTTTAGTCTTTTCTAGCTAGGCTGTAGGTTCTTTGGGATACAGACTATTTCTGTGTGTTTGTACAGCACTTCGCATATGGAGACCATGGCTTGTTTGAGTCCTTTTAAGCAGGAGTACAGAGCTGTTTGTCAGCAGGTGACCACGGGCTTCTGAGCATCACGCAGGAAATAGTCAGCTTTTGTAGAACCAAACCCAGGCAGACCAAATTTTGCCTGCTTCCCAAGCAGATCAAAATGTTTTTAGTTTGACAGAGGTGGGGGAAATACTGCAGTTCTGAAACCGTGCCTATTCCGTCGTTCTCTGCGTATGTCATCGGTGTACTTGGTCCAAATGGGTCATCTGGATGACCTGTTCTGGGTGTTCTGGTTGACTGGCATTCAGAGTGCTAAAATCTGTTTGGTTGCTTGATTTTGTGTCCCCATGCACAGAGGCTGCAGTTTCAGATGCAGCTGAAAAGACTCCTTTGCAAAATATCCAGGCCTAAAATCTTCTCCGAGGCAAAACTCCAGTATATAATAAACTGTATTGTGATCTTCGGATTAAAAGCTCTGCTTGAAACTATGTTTTATGGCAAACCTATGTTTAATATTGGTCTATTTTAGTTAATTTTAAAGATCTGCATATTTTCTACATTAATCTGTATTTAATTCCCTTAGGGCTGTTGCTGATTGAGTTTCTGCTTGCTTTCAGTTCACTGATTGCTTCTTTTCTCCCTTTTCTAGATAATCCAACCCTGTTTTGGTTCTCCAGACACATCTCTCTCTGGGGGAGCATTTCCTTCAACCTTGCTGTATTCATCAATTTAGCAGTTGCTTTGTTCTACCCTTTTGGAGATGATGGAGATGAAGGCAAGTAGAGTTTGGTTTTATTTTTTGTTTTAATTTTAGGTGCTTTCATTTCTAAGGTAACAAATAAAATGCATTTTCAGGTGCAGTCATATCTGAAAGCCATTTAGTGTCTCCTAAGTGGGTACCAGATGCTGTATGAAATGTGGTGGTTGATCTGTGCGTCACGTGGCCCACACAGTGCAGAGTAGCATGGACAGAGCATAAGATGAAGATTATCTAGATGATCTCAGCTAATTTTTTTATATTGCCATATTGCAGTATCCTACTGCACACATTTAGCTGCAGCTTCGGAACTGGAGGAGGATTCCTGGCAGCAGAGGGACAGAGATTCCTTAAGCCTGACCAAATTGAATGACTTGCAGTCCTGAAAACATATGGAAGAGAATGATTTGCAAACTAGCTTGTTGGCTTTGACTATGTTGTTTATTGGGATAAAAGGGCATAACTGTAGCAGAGGATAAATGCATCATGTAAAAATACTCTTAAAACTTAAGATTCTGTCTCAGCTTCATCCCATGTCACGGGAAATATTTAATGAAATTTATTATTTGCTATAAATGCAGCAGACTAGCAGGAGGCCTCTTTGAAGCCCAAACAAGCTTAATTGGGATAAAGGAGACTAAATAGTTCAGAATACTGGTAATGGGAGCAGAGCCATTCACCTCTGGGCCTTTGATTTGTGGCCAGTCAGTAATGTGATTGAAAGTCACCTCTGTCTGATGGCATGTGAACTGGGCTGGTGGAAGCAGTCCAGCTTCTAGTAGATACATGTGCTTTTCACAAACACCACAGCTGGCACCGGCAAACATTCCTGCTGGCTGGTGGAACAGAAAGGCAGCAGATTAAAATATATTGGCGTGGGGACCACGCTGCCCTCGCAGCCCACGGGGCAGTCTCTGCAGGTCACGGCACAGGCAGCTCCATAGCCTCGCGGAGTGAAGCAGAGTTTGCAGGGCTGTGCCCTGGAGAAGGGAAGCACCTTGTCCACAGTGCTTTGTAAACTGAGGAGTCACTCAGAGCACACACACGTTAGAGCCCAAGGAGGATGAGAGGAGAAATAAAGGGTTAAAAATAAACCTTTTACGCTACTAAATTTTAGCTAATCTATTCTCATGGAAATCCTCTAGTCTGCAATCAGTAGGTATTAATACTTATTCTGAACTGCAGATTTATATGGCATTAGTTTAAGTGGCCCCAGTAATCCAGTGATAGTGCATTTCAGGATTCCAGCTCCTGGTGCTTGTAAAGCCAAAGGAACTCCTGAGCAATAAGGAATAGGTGTGGCCAGATCGGATTAGCAGGTCATGAGGCAGCCTCCTTGCTTTCAGCCTCCCCCTCCACCAAAGCCTGATCCAACAGCTGGAGTTTGTCTCCCATTTTTCCCTTACACTCTGTGTAAATCCACCTCTCCCCATCTGTCTGAGGTGCCTGGGCTGATCTAATCATGCCAAAATACTGCCTTTTAGTAGGTACCTGCAGTTCTTCTGTAATACGACATAAGCAAAACTGCTCCAGCTGAAGACTGTTCCTGAAGGGAGCCTAGAAGAAAGAAAGAAGAGAGACGAGCATGGAGTGACAGGACAAGGGGGAATGGCTTCAAGCTGACAGAGAGTAGGTTTAGTTTAGATATTAGGAAGGAATTGTTCCCTGTGAGGGTGCTGAGGCCCTGGAACAGGTTGCCCAGAGAAGCTGTGGCTGCCCCACCCCTGGAAGTGTCCAAGGCCAGGCTGGATGGGGCTCTGAGCAAGCTGGGATAGTGCAAGGTGTCCCTGCCCATGGCAGGGGGGATGTAAAGAGATGATCTTTAAGGTCTCTTCCAACCCAAACCATGATGAAGAGTCCTTGCCTCCAGGATGCCTGTCTGCACATGGTACTGGTGTGGGTCCTGCAACATGAAATTCCTGGACCTGCAGCAGGGAAGAAGGGAAAACTGATTTGTGAAAGAACCACAGAGAACTTTGGCCTTACCTTTCAGATTGGCTTGGAAGTCATTTTTTAGGATCCATTAAAAGTTTCCAAATCTTGTTGGCAAGGAAATTCTCTGACAGAGCTGACCTTGAATCTCCTGCCAGGGATAGAAACACTCCTGAACTTTGCAAAAGTTCGGATGCCAACTGAATGTTGAGGCTAGGGCCTCATCTCATTGTTTTCTAATCCCAGTGATGCTGCTCAGCTGTGTATCTGTTGCCAAAGAGATAGCATGATTTCTATTGTGAGTCTAGCTAAATTTTCTATTCCCTTCTCCCCCGTCACTGACCTCTCAGTTCATCCCATAACAATAGAAGTCACTGTACAAGTGTGACAGTGCCCTGAGATCTGAATGTGCTTTTTATATCACAGCAACATGGTGTGTTTCCAGGGCTTTAAGCAGAGGGGAGATGGAAANCGGGCGCTGCAGATGCTGCCCGGCCCTGCCCGGGGCCCCGCGGCTGCTCCCGCTGTGCCAAGTGCCCCGCTCCCGTGCAGGGGCGGAGGCTGCCGCGGAACACCCGCAGCCCTTCGGGAGGGAGCCGCTTTTTCGGGAGCCCGGGCTGGAAACGTGGCGCTGCGGCGCGCTGCCACTTGCTGTGCTGCCCCCAGGACCGGCTATTTCTGTAGCTGAGCAATCATGGAATCAGACCGGAGGAGCCCTAATGATCCCTGCAGAAGGGAGCTGATTAGTAGCTTGTTCCAGGAGAAGGGTAAACTGTTCCATCTCTGAGCACTCCCAGGATTTTAATGGAAATTTCATTAGCTGCTAGTATTATTACCTGTGCAAAAAGCAACAATACTCTGAGAATAATAGCTCCTGCTGCAATTAGGGCAAGTCGTGGTCAGCAGTTGAGATGCATGAATCACGCTTTTGTTAGCTCTACTGGCAAAGGAATTGATCTTTTGGATCCGTTTCTTGGTGAAAAATGGAGTCTCCAAAGATGCCTTTCTCAATCTCCCTTTCTCCTCTGTGCAGGCACGCTCTCACCGTTGTTTTCCGTGCTCCTCTGGATAGCAGTGGCGTTTTGCACAGCAATGCTGTTTTTCATCTCCAAGCCTGTTGGCATTCGACCCTTTTTGGTGTCTGTTATTCTCAGGTCTATATATACTATAGGGCTCGGTCCTACCTTGATACTCCTTGGTGCTGCTAATGTAAGTACTTCAAAAGCAAGCAGAATTTCCCTTTCAGCAGAAGGAAAGATATTAAGGGTCTCTTATTAAAAAACCTGCTTTGATTAGAGCTGTGCAAAAACTTCTTTTTCTGGTTCATTGGTTAAGCCAGAAAAATAAATCATTTCCAGTCATCCTGAAACAGCAGTGTCAGCAAAGTGGGAAGCTAAGAAAAAAGCTGGTTTAGTTCTGTGCATATGCAAATATTTTTAAAAACAAAAACAAGATGAAATTTAAAGAAATATTGCTGCATAGGGGCAATCAAATATACAGTTTCTCGCGTTAAAAGAAAAATTTTCTCTACCAGTACTCTCAGCACTATTGACACAAATTTGTGAAATGTTTCTGAGACCTTAAGTATATTTTCAGGAAGAAAAGGGTTTTCAAAATTAAAAATTCTCTCAGCCCTTTGCCAGATCTCTTAACTTAGACATGAATAAGTTGGCATACTTACTGAGCTCCGTAAGATACACAGTCGTGCTCACAAGTCATCTATTTAAATTTCTGCCTGACTGCTGCAGCTCTAATTCACCCCAGCACGAAGTATTGGGCTGTTTGCCACCAGTTCTGTGTGTGAGAATTTCACATACTGAAAAATACCCAGACATATAGTCACAGGTAAAGGCAAGCAAGCAGCGCTTGCCCACGTCAAATTTGTGAACAAAGGAGTCGTGTTGAGTCCTCATTCCTTGTCCTGGACTGCCAAAGAGATGAGGTGAGACCCTTTCCTGTTCACTTCTGCACTGCTGCTCGTGTGCAGGCAAAGCTGGGGAGCCATGGAGAATCTGACACTGTTGCTTAAAGGCTATACTTCAAAAATGTCCTCAGTTCTGAGGGTTTTTTTAAGGGATTTTATATTGAAGAACACGATCTGAAGGAAATAGATCTCACACCCCCCCCACACACACTTTCTGTTGTGTTACTATTGTTCTCTTGGTAGTAGCATGCCTAGCTGCTCTTACATAGTCTCGGGTCTAAACTCAAAATTGTTGGGAGTTCATTCCCCAGCTGGTTTTTAATGCCTCGTGACGTTAATCCTGCCCACCTCTTCACGAATGTTATAGGAATAAATCACAATGTAATGAGGCACAGTGCAGTGTTGGAGAGGTGAAGTACTTCCACTCACCCTCGTGGGCTCATTCCCAGTGCGCTGTTGGAGCTGGATTTCTCTCGCCTCACCCCAGCTATCTAAAGGTTGTGCATTTAGTCAAACCAACCTATCTTGACAGCAACCCAAACAATAAATACCAGGAGTTTTCTGATGGCATAAACCTAGCCTTTGTTACCCCCACAGCTCTGTAACAAAATCGTGTTCCTGGTGAGCTTTGTTGGGAACCGTGGGACTTTCACCCGTGGCTACAGAGCGGTCATCATGGACATGGCTTTTCTCTACCACGTGGCCTATGTCCTGGTCTGCATGCTGGGCCTCTGCGTGCACGAGTTCTTCTATAGCTTCCTGGTAAGTACGTGCTGCTGCAGAGGGGAAAACTTTGCAAAAATAGAAAATACCGTTACCCATGCAGCTGTCTTCAATTTCTTCCTGACAATCAAGCCAAATCATGTGTATTTTTAGCATGCTGTTGTGTTGCTGCCCCTCAGGAGCTGCTGTTTTTATTAGAACCTGTTTCTGTTAGGACTTATTTTATCTGTTTTAGAGCTGAAAGTTTGCTCCTCTCTTCTCAGACAGTCATCACCCAGCCCACTCCTTTCTCCCAGCTTTCTCCATATTCTGAGTCCATCGTTCCTGTATCTTGTCAGTCCTAACATTTTGGGGGCAGTTGTCCAGTGGTGTGGGGGAGGGAATGATGCCTTAGGTTTTAATTTTTATATTTTTTAAGTCCTGTACTACCTAGTGTGTAACTCTGAAGTTTCGTGTGGCCTGTTCACTACTGTTCTCTCACTCTGGTCAGACATAACAAACCCTCTCTAGGTTTGCTTTCCAAGGACACCTCGATTGTCCCAGGCCCAAAATGTGTAAACTAAAAGCCTTGGGGGGGGGGGGGAAACTTGGGGTAATTACATAATTAACTGAAGCTTTAACTGGAGAATTAACCCTGATATGCAAATGGACCAAACGTACAAAAGTGTGAAGAACCCGTGACCCAGTGTCCATCTTGTGTGGAGGCTTTTGACTGCCCAGGGTGTACCTTTGAAGGCCCTTCAATAAATGCCTACATTTATTCTCTTATTTTTGTCTAGCCTCTGTTTTCAGGTGGCCACCTCAAGGCATCAGTACCTGTACCAAAGGATCCCATTCCTCATCTCCAATACATTTTTAACAAATTACTTGGTAAATGGGGATGGCATGCCTCTGGTGTAGCAGGAGGATTCCTCACTTGAAGTGTATCTCACTTCCTTTTCTTTTGTTGCCATTACCCAGATGGAATGCCTTTTAATAACATGGTACAGGTGCAGTGAAAATGAATCACACAAAATTATGCTAAATTCCACTAACTGCTCCCTTCAAGCTGAGTAGCAGTAAAAGGTGTTTCACTGCTCTTGTTTACTAATCCTTTTGCTCTATACTGGAACATGTGAAACTTGCAGGGAGACTGACTAAACTGTGGTCATTTACATGGGTTCACTTTCCTGTTGTTGCATTTTTTCTCAGCTTCCTGAATAGTGGTGAACTCCCAGCATTTCAAAGATATATTAAGCACACTTAAATTTTCAGGGGTTTAGTGCTAACTCAGGTAGAGCTCCTGTTGAAGTCAGACTTTCCAGATCTTGACATTAAAGTCTGCTTCAAAGTTTGGGCAGATTTCAAAGGAGGCAGGATTGTGGCTGTAGCTGCAGGACCCTCTTGAAATGGATGTAACTCTCCTGCTTAAAAAATGCACAAATTATTGGCTGTTCCTTCAATGCGATAGGTGATCTCTATTTTAAAATACTTTGCAAAGTGTCAAGCAGCTTAAGAAACATTTTATGTACTTACGTTTTCCAGTGACTGCTATTGACCAATGTCCATGATTCATGGACATTATCCACGTTCCCAGGTTGCTTCCAGGTGTCCCCTTAGTAGTGGATGTAGTCTAAAGTCTAATATTTGTTCATAACTGTCCCTCTCTTTCTTCCTTTATTATTAATCCTTTCACAAGGCTGTGGATTTCAGATCTTATAAACTGTGGCTAATACCTTCTTCTGTGGAGCATTTTGATAAATCATAGTGTGTCACTTTATATCTGTAATCTGAGTGTTTTGAAGTAGAAATACATACATTATAGATAAGGTCCAAAGCACTATAGAACATCAAGAAAATTGTAAGAGGGAAAAAAAGTTACAGGTTCTTGTAAAGCTTCTGTCACATTTAATTGCTGATTTAGGCTTTTGACATTTAAAGCAATATTATCGTAATATATACTTTTCTTTAAAGTTAAATACCAGGAAAGTATATAGTGCAGGGTCGAGAAGAATAGAAGTTTCTAATCTTATGCAAACAATGCCATGAATTTAAGTTTGTCCTAAAAAGAGGTGGCCCCAATCCTTGCCCATGTGACATTTGTGGGATGCCATGAGCTGGAAGAAAGTTTACAAATATGTAATTACTTACATGTATGAGTGCATTTTTGAGTTGCAGTCTGTGCATGTTTGTCAGACAGGAGAGAACATGAAAAATTAGTTTGTAGAAATAGATCCATAGTATGGAGGCACTTCTAAAATTTTAATCTAGCCCGGTTTTAAACATGGGGAAACAATGGATCTTGATGGTAGGTGTTGTCCAGCTCTGGATCAGGCTCAAATATGCTTTGTGGCTTTGGATTTTGTTATAATTAATTTTAAAATTTAAAGTTCTGTGCTAGATTTCCTCCTCCATAAGCATGCCCAGCTCCCACTGAAATGAGTGTGGGTTTATGAAGCTGGGAATGTAGTGATGCCGTATGTTTTAACTTTTATATTTTTCAAATCCTGTACTGCCTGGTGTGTAACTTGATGTGGCCTGTTGGCTGCTGTTCTCTCATGCTGGTTAGACATAACAAGCTTCTCTAGGTTTGCTCTTCAAGGACACCAGGCCCCAAGATGTGTAAACTAAAGCCTTGAGAGGGGGGCAAACTGGAGTAGTTACATCATTAACTGAAGCTTTAACTGGAGAATTAACCCTGATATGCAAATGGACCAAACGTACAAAAGTGTGAAGAACCCGTGACCCAGTGTCCATCTTGTGTGGAGGCTTTTGACTGCCCAGGGTGTACCTTTGAAGGCCCTTCAATAAATGCCTACATTTATTCTCTTATTCTTGTCCAGCCTCTGTTTTTAGGTGGCCACCTCAAGGCATCAGCAGAACATGGCTTGATACATGTTTCAGTAGTTCAGATTCTTTTCCTATGTAGCATCTATATATCGCCTCATTTGTATTCATTTTTCCTCTACTCTGTGCCTTCCCCAGCTGTTTGATCTGGTGTACAGGGAGGAGACATTGCTAAATGTGATAAAAAGTGTTACCCGGAATGGCCGTTCAATTATCCTCACTGCAGTGCTAGCACTCATCCTGGTTTATCTCTTCTCCATCATTGGCTTCCTCTTCCTGAAAGATGACTTTATCATGGAGGTTGACAGGTTGAAAATCAAGACCCCTGCTGCAGGTATTGTTTTTTATATTAAAATTTGCTTCCGACGTACCCCTTTTTCTGTCTGCCTAACCTAACTTTTCATCCAAGGATATCAAATTTCTTTATTTCTGCCTGTGTGAGAGCAGAACTAATTCCATATACCTTAGAACTCAATTAAGTCTCTCTGTAAAATTTAATGTGTATAGGATTGTTTTAGTCTGGACTTATTTGTTGAAATACTAAAATCTAACACATTTGATTTATTATGTTTGCTTCACAAACTCATGATAACATAAAAAAAAAATATCTCCCCCTAAGTAGTGGGAAAAGCAGCTCAAAGTGGATTGTATTGGTTTTTATCCCACCTTAAAAGCAGCTCATAGTAATTTCTGTGTACTGTATGAGGCATGTGATCTTAACATGTTCAGTAGCTGTATTCATTTCACTGCTTTTTAAGCTTCATCCAGCAGAAATTTATTACAGAATCCACACTTCTACTGATAGGAACATCTTTTAAATTCAGTGTGCATTTCATGATCATCATCATTAGTGTATAATCCTGGCTTCAGTAAAGTCATTTGGAGATTTGGAACCAGTTCTAAAAAGGCCAGGATTCCGGCTTGCTGGAATGAGAGGCTTTAGCAAAGTGAATAGAGAGTTACAAACTTGCTTTGCTAGAAAAGAGCCAGGTCTGGTCTGTTGAGAGCTTTGTGTGTGCTGCCAGCGAGCCTGCTGGGAGCATGGGCAGGGGAGTAACTGGCTGCAGAGAAATACCTGAGAATAGCTGGTGATTAAATTCCTAGAGGCATGATTTTCCCCAGTGCTGAGCTCTTCAGACCTGTGCACAAGCACAGAACTGGCAGAACCCAGCCGGGGCTGTGTGCGCTCAGTGTTTGCCAGCCTTTTCCTGAAGTTGTTTTTTCAGGATTTAAAGCTCACAAACAAGGCAAAGGTCATTCAAGACTCATGGGCCCAGTGTACTTCTGCAGCTGGTTCGAAACCATATGAAAAATAAAGAACCTGACAGATTTCTTTAACATCCCATGATTTTTAAATTTTTTTTTCTGCTGATCATCCATTAGGGGCTAAATTGGCTTACATTTTACTTACCATTCATTTTTGGGACAGAACTTAAGGTGTGAAGTCTCACTTTGAAAGGTAGTTGTGACCATCTTAATAAAACGGGCTGCACACAGCTCTGCCCTGATCCAGGGCAGCAGCTCCTGTGTGTTTGTGTTGCTTCTGTTGAGTTCTTGGCAGATTTTTGTGGTGTGGGTATGTTCTTGCTGGCTTCATGCATTGCCATTTCTGATCAAAAACTCATCAAGAAAATATGCTGACTGCATGTTGATGGAACAATATGCTTCCCAGGACAAGTGCTTTAAATTTTTTCTGTATAAAGTAGCAGAAAGAGTAAGTCAGAGTGCATGTTTTCTGCATTACATATACTGTCTTAGGCTGTTATTTTGTTGTATAGTTCTGCCTTCATTTTTTTCTCCTTAAACCTTTTTGTATCTCTAATTTGAAATGCAGAAAATTGTTGAAGGTGCACAAGATAAAATTGGTTTGATAAAATCAAGCTGATGTACACATTTACCACTTCGGGAATGTTAAATTAGTGTTTTACACAAACCCATACATATTTACAAATGAGTACCAAACTGTGTTATAATCCTTGAAAACCCTTAAATATTCTACATTCAGGATAACTGAACATCAGCTTCGTGTCCTTCTTGTCAGCTTTTGTGAATAATTTATCTAATGGTTTTTAAAACTGACATTATTTTCATATCTGACAGTTGTTTCTTGCTTTGAATATATTTTGTTCTCACCAGAAGCAGCCGCATTTGATGTAGATTCATTAATTTCAGGAGATGAAATGGGAATAGCTGTGATATACAGTAAATATAAAACTGTGGTTTTGTTCATTGTGATTGCTTTGAGCTGTTGAGGCAGACTCTTTTGAGGAGGGAGGAATTGCTGGTGTAATTTGTTCTGATTTTTCTTCTTAACTCTCTAATCCAGGGATTCACTCCTAGAAAATAATGATTTGAAACTTAACATCAATGTAGTACCTGTCTTTTTGTCAACATCCTGCTTTTTCCACAGGTATTGGTGAAGTTCCCACTACAACCCTGACATCAATGATGGGAGCCTGTGCAAAAGAGAACTGTTCCACGAGCATCCCACCTCTTAACCCAGGTTAGTACAGAAGTTCCCTCAGACTGGTGATCGCTTAGAACTGAGGGATCCCTGGAAGTGTCCAAGGCCAGGCAGGATGGGGCTCTGAGCAGCCTGGTCTAGTGGAAGGTGTCCCTGCCTGTGGCAGAGGGTTGGAATGAGATGATCTTTAAGGTCCCTTCCAACCCAAACCTCTCTGTGATTCTCTGATTTGTGTGTTGCTGTTGCAGGGGCTGCTGCCGGTGTGAGAAGTGATGATCATTGTTGTGAGTCAGAGGTGCTCAACTTGTGCAGGGCTTGGAGCTTAGTTGGCAGCTTTGCTGTTAATGGGAGTGCTTCCCACACCTGATTTCCAAATGCACTGACATTAATTTTGTTATTAAAAGAGCTTGCTGAATCATTATGCTGGAACGTACAGGTTGCTTCTTGCCAAGTGACTTAGCTGGGAGAAGAAGCTTGCTGCTTGTCTGCAGCATCCTCACCTGCACACCCTGAGCCACCGTTAGAGCCAGTTAGGGCCACAGAAATTCATTTTCGTGGCATAGCATATCTGTCAGCGAGCTTTTGGGTATTTTTTCTACATGCATCTGAGCCAAGGCTGTTTTGTAGCTAGAAGACCTAAGAACCCATATGCAGGCCCACGTGTCTGTCTGTCTCCCACGCTTTCCATGTCTGGTTGAGGTGGCTGGTCTTTCACTGCAGGTATTAAGTTTGGTTTGATGTGTTGTGGCCTTTGCAGTGGACGTGTGTGCACAGTGGATGGTCTGCAGGCTTAAAATACTTATTTTTGCCACATTTGCCTGTGGTTGCTGGGGGCTGAAACTGGGGGGATAAATGGTCCCTTCCTGTGTGCCAATATGATGTTGTTTCATAAGCTTTATTCTTCCACTTCTAATTTTTGAGTTTTTAGGATCAAAGGCTTCAGGGAGGGCTGTAAAAGCAGGCTTTCTCTCCCCAGCTGGTGTGTAAACAGGCCTCATAAACAACATGGGAAGCTGTCTGGCTAGATAGAGAAAACAGTCTAAGAGCTATTGGCAAAGCTGCTGCATTCAAAGAGTAATCAATCAGTCAAAGAGATGCAGTGTGGCTTTTGCCAAGCTCTTTAAATGATAGAAATCTCACATTTCTCATTGTTTGGGTACTGCTCCTTTAAAATCAAACCATAATGAAAGAGAGCTGTATAAAACATGTAAGTGCACTCTTAATCTTGAAGAAATTTCATTTATCCAGTACCATTAAAACCCACCAACATTCAGCAAGACCAGTTTTGCTCACCTTAGCCACCTGGTGAAAAGAATGGTTCTACTTTCTGTCTTTTCCTGGGACAGATTTCCCCTCTGGCAAAAGTGTAAGTGTGGTGGAATGCAAAGGCATGAGATCACCATCCCTGGAAGTGTTCAAAAGGTGTCGGGCTGGGGCACTTGGGATGTGGTTTAGTGGTGAACATGGCAGGGTTATGTGAGTGGTTGGACTCGGGCTTCCAGCTTTAATGGTGCTGTGATTCTGTGAGATTTGGGGAGTTTCACACTGGAGCACCAGAGAAGTCCACAGCTGTGTGTGGGAAAGAGAAGATGTTCTCAGTGGCATCTCAAGTCCCGAGTGAGACATGAATTACGTTGCTTTTCAGATGAGATCACTGCTAATCGTTTCTTCTGATGGGAGTCTGCTTCTTCCTTGGGTTTCACTGGTGGAGCCTGTGCTCAGTCATTGCTCTGACTGGTGAGGGAGTTCCCTGGGAGCCAGTGTGCTGTGCCCAGAGAGCCTCCCCTCTCTGCAGCCTGCTGCTCACTGCTGCTCTGGGCTGTCAGTATAAAAATACTTCACCTCATCTGCCTCGGAGTCTCCCTCTCTCCACTCCAAAGACATTTCCATATCACTTAAGTCTATGCCTGGTGAAGTGCCTAATCACTTAAAGGAACTTCACATACTACAGTATCTCCTCATCCTCTGTAGCCCATAAAGACCTGTGCAAGAATGGTGCACAGACACCTGTTTGTAAAGGGGACATTTCCGAAGACTCATTCCACTGCCAGGCCTGGACCTGCTCTGTGCAAGTTCTGCTGGATCCACGTGGGCACAGGCGTGTCTCACCTGCTGTGCTTGTGTGGTGCAGGTAGCTGTGGGCCATCAGATGAGGATTTTTGAAGTAAATCTTCCTATTATCCCTCCCCCTGCCCTGTGATTAATGTTATGGGGTGGGCTTAGTGCTTAAGCAGCTTTGCCTTTGAATGCAATTTAATCAGAAGACAGCCTGCCCAATGCTGTCCAGACCCTCACCAGCCACTCTCCAGGGTGGAACTGCTTGCCAATAACTCCCCCTGAACCTCGACTGGGCCCTTAACAACAATCCACTCTACAGAGCCACTCCTTTCTTTCAAATACAGGCATAGTTGGTGACTAGAGGGGCTGGGCCTGCGCTGTGAATGCTGTTGAGCATTGAAGACAGAACAGCTGAGGCAGAACGTGTGCCTGTAGGGTTGCCTGGCTCCCAGGTTGAAGGCAGCTCTTGTTGCTCCACATCTAGGAGTGGAACTAGAACAGAAAAAATGATGTCTGTATGCTCCCCACAGCCTGCATTGCTGCACTAGAGGTTTCTGCCAACTTTGGGCTGTCTGGTTCTTTGGCAAAGGTCTTGCAACCTGAGCTTGCTTTTCTGGGAGCTTTTCTGGGACGCTGACACTCTTTGTTGCAAGATGTGCAAGGTGATGTATCTTGTTTCTCTGAAGCCTGGCTTGCTCTGAATTAGCATCTCATGGACAGGGAGAGTTGGGTGTTAGAGGTGCTGGTAGGTAATTCCCTCTCCAGTTCACAGCCCTAGTTCACCAAAATCTGATCATCTGCTGCTTCTGGCACCTGAGTCTGGTCTTGTGAACAGTGAAAATATTGTAGTTACCTAAAGGAAATAGAAGCTGTAGCTTTTTTTTCAAGGCCTTTAATTTATTTTGTGGATGGTCTTCTTCTCAAGCACAGCTCCAAAAAAAAAAAGGTGGAGGATTGTTTGAAAGGAGGGAATAATGGCAGGATACAACAGCAAAGATTAGTTGGTATGAATAACATCACTGTGCTAGTAAAAAAAATAGATATGGCAGAATAAAAAAGGTTTCTTGTTTCAATCCTTTCAGTTTCAATATTTAAGCAGGTATTTTTAAAGCCAGGATTATTTGTGGGAGTAGTGTCTATAATGACCATAAAGTTTAATAGGGAAGTCTGTCCTGATGTCTGCTTTTGCTTTTCTTTTTACTCAAAGTTCCTTCGGTAGGGAGTTGTTTCTCATTTAACTTGCCTGTGGAGCAGAAGCCGTGGTGGCAAAAGCAGCAGACACCAGCACTGTCCTGCCCATCCCAGCCAGGATGCCTACACCGCAATTTGGAAACCCAAATCCAAAATTAAATTTAAATCCAAGTTGCTCATCTGCAATATGAGTGCTTGCAGACAATTCAGTGTATCAGAATCTATCTCAGTGCCCCAGATGTTGTGGTTTGGGGCTGTTAAATACGTGTTTCAGTCAACTCTCACAGCGGGATGTTGTTATTTATTAAACTATGTTACAGTGAGTGCACAGAGCAAACCGAGTGTGAATCGCTGCCTTCCCCGCCTAAGCAAGAGTGTCCCTAAAGAGAAAGGAAGGCAGGAGGAATGGCAATCACAGCCCTGACCCTTCAGCCCAAGCCAGCAGGACCTCTTCAAAGGGAGGCTGTGGACGCAGTGAGCGTGTGGTGGGAGGGACTCTGGCCAAGGTGGACAAAGTCCCCGCGGGGTTGGTGTTCCAGCCCAGCTCCCCTGCACGTTCAAATATCTCCTGCACAATAGTACCCTCTGTGGCTCGGCCAAAACCACGCAGCAGCTCTGCAGCACAGATAAGAACAGAATCCAAGTTTTCAAGCTGAGGTCAGGGGGAGCCTTTCATTTAATGTCTATCAGACCTGTGCTTGGGCACGTGTGCTGGTGGAAAGATCGTGGACAGATTGACTCGAACAAAAGCCAGCCTCTCCTTATTGGTTTGAAATGCTAACATGACTTGGCTTGTGCATGGCTAGGTAGAGGAATGATTTCACAGGAAGACATTCCTTTTACAAATGTGCTTCTAATTCTCTGTTTATATTGCTTCTAGTCTATGCTGTGTTTTTAGGGGGCCCACTGGAAAAGCGGTGGGAGGGCTGCAAGGAGAAGGGGTGCTCCCATGAGCAGAGATGGCAGCTCTGGGTCATTAAGAGCTCTGGTGGGAGCCCTGCTTGTGATTTTCTCTGTCTCTCTTCAGGCTAAGTGTGCCTGATGTGCCTCAGTATGTCACCAGCAGCGATGTGCACATGGGTGGGGATGATCAATGAGGTTCTGGATGAGAAATATGAGAGGCAGATGTGTCTTGCAGTTGCTTTCTCCAACACAGATTTGTAGCTTTGTTTGATGAATGATTGTTTGATGCTGTGGTTCCTGTTTGCAGGTGAAGAAGAGGAGGATGGAATAGAAAGGACCTGTGACACTCTGCTCATGTGCATTGTGACTGTGTTAAACCAAGGCCTGCGGAATGGTGGTGGTGTGGGAGACGTGCTCAGAAAGCCTTCCAAAGATGTGAGTGTTTTGGCTCAGGAAATGCATTACTCCCTGTGCATCTCATGAATGCCAAAGTCAATTTTTGGAGGTTATAGACAGTATTTGTATCTAGTCTGGTCTCATGTCACACAGTTGATTTATCCATGTAATTTTTAGATCCCAGATGGGATATTTAATGGGAAGAGCTAAGCTTGGTGTGATGATGATACTTGAAGAAAGGATCTCTAGGTAGTTGTTTGCCGCTTCTGGAAAAATGCAGAATATCATAACCTTCAAAGCACTGCTAAGAAGTCAGCCCTGGGAGGCACATCTGGAGTGCTGTGTCCAGCTCTGGGCTCCTCAGGACAGGAGGGACAAGGAGCTCCTGGAGCGGGGCCAGCAGAGGCTGCAGAGATGATTTAGGAACTGGAGCATCTCTGACAGGGAAAGGCTGAGGGAGCTGGGGCTGTGCAGCCTCGAGAGGAGCCCCAGCTGAGAGGGGCCCTCAGCCCTGGGTGTCCCTGTCTGCAGGGAGGGCTCCAAGCAGGGCCCAGGCTCTGCTCTGGGGGCCCAGCGATGGCACCAGAGGAACGGGCAGGGACTGATCCCGGGAGGTTCCACTTGAACATTTTAGCTTATGGTCAGCATGGCACCTGCCCTGGAATGGGTCCTGTTGTTTACTTGTACTCAATCAGCATGAAGGTCCAAACAGAATTCTTATATTGTGGCATATTTTCTTTTTCAGAAGTTTCCTCAAAACTTCAGTTCATTTAAGGACCTCTCTTAGTATTTGGGTGGTTCCATGCATTTTTATTTAGGTTCAAAAAGAACATCACAAAAAAAGGCAATCTAGCGGCACTTTGCTTAATGAGCCACACCATATGTGTTATAAATAAATTCAGGATAAAGCAGGATCTCAGCAGGGCTTGCAAGAGTCCAGAGACAACTCGGATCTGGATGGAAGAGCTCCCTGTGCTGGTACTAGGAGTCTATATCCTATCTCACAGACTGGGAGGTTCTGCAGGAGCCGAAGTTTATCCCCAATGGCGTCTGTAAGCACTTACAGACTTTGAAAGTGACCCTTTGAAATTGACCCTTGCCACTTAGCAGCTCTTTAATGCTAATTACATTGAAGCACTCCACAAAGGGAGTGCTAATATCCCCATGAATGTGTGGGAAACTGAGCAATTGGGTGGCTTCAGGTCTCTGTCATGGTGAAGAAAAGGACTTGGGTTTTACGCCTCCGTACACATAGATAGTCTCTCCCTAGTCCTGTGAGTGAGGCTAGGAGAATTTGGCATAGGAAAAGAAAGATCTGTAGCTTTGCTTGAGCTAATGTGAAAATGTTTAATATTTTAGAGGTGTGCTATTTTTATACCTTTTTGCAACCTTGTTATTGCAGGAGCCCTTGTTTGCTGCACGAGTTGTTTATGATCTTCTGTTTTACTTCATTGTCATAATTATTGTTCTCAACCTGATCTTTGGAGTCATCATTGATACATTTGCTGATCTCAGGAGTGAAAAGCAGAAAAAGGAGGAGATACTAAAGACAACCTGTTTCATCTGTGGTAGGTGTCACTGATCTGTTGAGATATTTGAGGGTAAAAGCAGGGAAAATGAACTATTCCTCAATAAATAAAGCTTGGGCCCCAGGCGTGGTTATCTTCTACAAGGAAAGTCTGTAAAAATGCCAGAGTTTGATTCCAAATTTATTCCCCCTCAGTAGGAAAAATACATGGTTTATGAATCAAAAGGTAGCTTTGCTGAGAGGTGGCTTCAAAGTCTCCACCCAGAATCCGAGGCAGAAGAGCCGTGTCTCACGCTTGCATCATCACCGCTAATGGAGATGGGGCAGCTGCTGACTCTGTTTCACAGAGCGTGCTGCTGATGAAAGTGCAGCTCCTATTTCACAGCACAGGGCATTCCAGAAGGGGAGCATCGGCAAGAACTGCCGATTTCAGAAGGTGATACGAAGCAGGGAACAAAAGAATTCGATGGGAATCATCCCCACAAAGCCCACGGATAAATCACACTTATTCTGAAGTGCACTCACAAAGAGGGACAGGCCTTCGCTCCCCGGGGGACTTCAGAAATACCTGCTTTTTGTGGGCTGGGTGCTGTTTCCATGGTTGTACTGACAGGGCTGAATGCTGTGCAGAGCACAACATGTCTTTAGTGTCTGTGGACGGGAAATCCAGGGAGGAGAGTGGAAACATGGAGGGAAACATTGGTGATTCCTTTCCTTCCTCACTTCTGGTGTTCTTCTTCAGAGATCTGGCCCATTACAGGGAAAAAATCCAAAAAAAATTCTTATGACTGCAGCTCTGTAAAGACTGTGTGACAACAGAGCTGTGGAGATTCACCCTCTCTGCCAGGTTTAAGCCCACAAACAATCCCACTGAAGCTTAAGTGGGACTGTTTAAATGCTTGATGTTAAAGTGTGCATAAATCTTTGGAAGATCAGGACCTGGACTGCACACCGTGTGCTTCCCAGTATACATCTAGAAAGAGCCAGAGCCAACACTTGTAAAGCTCTTTATAGCCCTCAGCATAGAAGGCAGTGTAAAACTGTAACATATTTATTATATTGTTATTGTTATTAAGAGGAAATATCACAAAAGAGAATAAATGCTGCGTTGAAAGACTTCTGTCAGGAATGCCTTCTGGCCTGGTATTTCTTGCCTGGCAGTTATGGCTTTTAAATTAAGATCCTTCAAATTTATGGTCCTTTAAATTAAGTTAGGTTCCTTTCTCTAACATATTTAACAGATTTGCGTATTTTTATGTTGAAGTTTATTTTTTGGCTTTATGTTCTTCTTTTTGCAGGACTGGAGAGAGACAAATTTGATAACAAGACCGTTTCGTTTGAGGAGCATATAAAGGCAGAACACAACATGTGGCACTATTTGTACTTTATAGTTCTTGTCAAAGTTAAAGATCCAACTGAATACACTGGCCCGGAGAGCTACGTGGCGCAAATGATTGTGGTAAGTCAATTTGGGCATGTGCTTTATGCAACTGAGAGATGCTCCTTGCAGCTAGGGCAGAGAATATCTTTCTTTTCCCCTCTCTCTGAACAATAGGAGGCATCGATCTGTATTTTTAAAGATCTTTTCTTGTGTCTTCGTCTGCAACAAAACCCAGTCTTAAACATAATGAAAAGGATGAAGGTGCAGGCCGCAGTCTCCAGTTTGGCGTCGGTGCCCTCATGCTCTGTGGGTTCTGCTGCCTCATTAGCCAAAGCTGGGGCAGGAGAGCATGCATCATAACATCTGCTGCTGCTCTGGCTTTGTCCAGTGTCTCTGGGCTGCTGTCCAGAAAAATAACATCTCCTGCTGAACACTGAAACGCAGGGTCAGTGCTCAGGGCTGGTGCTTTTCTCCTATGGCTGCTCTGAACAAGCCAGTGAAAAGACCAAGCAGAGCAGCCACAGGGATTTGAAGAGCCACAGAAACTGCCTCGTGAGGCAGTGAGAGTATTTGGATTCAGAGAGAGAAATGTGATGACACTGGGCCAGAGAGGTGTTCGATTACGTTTTGTTTTCAGCCTGCTGCCGAAGAGGGTTCGTTCTGGTGAGTGAGAAGGATGGATTATCAAGGCTGCCTGGCTTGGGGCCTCATTTCTGAGGAATGCTGCCTGCCTGCTGGGATATTCTGGTGCAGCATTTTCTTCCCGTGGACTTGCTGGCAGGTATTGCACTGCTCAGGGCCTGTGCCAGGCTCTGTGGTTGCAGAGCTGGCATATGTCTGAATCCCGGAGGAGGCTGTAACCAAATGCGCATCAGGCTTTGCTGTTTATGCATTTCTGGAGCCACATTTCTTATCAAGGCTATCTCTCTCATCAGGCTTTTGATTGGACAAACTACCCAGCTTCATTACTGAGGTGCTGGGTGGCCTTTTAGTCCCCAGTTTAGCCAAGGGGAAGATTCTTCTCCTTTCACTTCAGCTGTCGTCAGGTCAGGCGCTGGGTTTCAGTCAATCCCAGCTCCTTTCTGCCTTGTCAGTGCAGAAAGCTGGGTTATTTATCCTGCCCTCAGATGGGTGTTCAGGATAGCTGAGCTGACTCACCTTTCTCACTCCACTGAGAGCCTAAATGGTTAGTTTAGACAAGATGCCTAATTGGTAGCAGGCTAAAATTAGAGCTGACTCCCAAGCACTGTGCAGGCTTACGCAGAGTTTACCTTGAAGAACTCACATTAATGGAATTGGTTGTGTTTAGACAGGAGTGTGTGCTTGATTGCTGCAGTTAAATTGAGCTTTTGTAAGTGCTATTGCCACTAGAAGAGAAGGTGCTGTGGCAGGTGATGGCAATTCAGTGCTCAGGTACAGAGGAACAGCCTATTTCCCTCAATTTTGAACCATCAGCCTCATTGCCCAGCTCAAGGTGTTTATACTGTAGGCACTGATGGATCTACACTTCTGCAGAGTGGTGAGCGAGGTAGAAAACCTGAAACAAATCCTTGTAGACTGTTGCATTACAAGAAATTACTCATAGTGGCAAGTTGTCCTGTTACACATGGCAGTATTTTAGCTTATCTCAGAAATACACTTTAATTTGTGGAATCAGACTCTGGGGCCTGTCTCATTTGTTCATTCCTCCTCTTCCTCTCCCTGCAATATTTGTAAGATTTTAAACTTTGTGGCATGTATGTTAAGTATTAATGCTTAATTTCAACAGATGCATTAATATTCATAGTAAGTGTATTCATCCTGTGGCAGCAGTAGTTTGACTTTTCTGATGTGTAATTCACTAATGTATTTTACTTCTGCATAAATGGCTGGAACTCCTGTTTAAATATCTAAAATGCTAACAGAAAGGCACCAAAAACTCACCTGACCTCAGGCACAGAACTGATTTCTCAAAGCCCCTGTTCCTCTCTGGCAGAGCGCTGGTTGTTTAAGTGGTTAGCAGTAATCCAGATTTTGGGATTATTAAACTCTCTTTTTCCATGAGTATATATAAAATTAAAGGTTATTTTGAATGATGGAGAGGTACCTATGGACCTAAAAGTGTAAAGCTTACAGGGAATGAAAGTATAAATGGTGGAATGGGAGAAAAAAGGAGAAATAAATGTTTGAACAAACTACAAGTGTCTGGTATGAGATTAGTAGTTGTGTCTTTGTGTAGTTTAAATTCCTAGTATGAAAATCAGGCAAGATGTGCTGCATAGCAGAAGCAATTGGAACTTCTTAAGTGAACAAAAAAGGACACCTTCTCTTGGAGCCAGAGAATTTACTGTATATCACATGCTACAAGGAATACTAAGAAATTAAAGAAAATAATCTGACTGGAGGAATGGAGTATGATATTCAACTGGAACAAGAGATTTAGTGATACAGCTTTGCTCAGGACCAAAAGAAGAGTCGAAAGGAAAACTCAGAGGCAGTTTTGCAGCTGTCAAACAGATGAGCTGCTGTAGCAAATGTGTTTGGTGTGTCCCAAACACAGCCTGATAGTAATGAATTACACCACAGGCACGTGAGATGTGCTACATTCCGTGCACTAATTAAGCCTGAGTATGGCTTTTGTCATGAAGAAAGAGAGAGAAGCTGATTCATCCTCTGTGACAGCCTGAAAGCTGAGTGACTGTCCTTGTGATGCGTGGAGAGGTGACCAAGTCCTGGGGAAGACAGCACATCCTGGTTAGGATCTGCAAAAAAGAGGCTTGAAATTAATGTTTCGTAGGGACCTTGCCAGTGGAATTGACTCATTGCTGAAAAAGGCTGGTTGGGGGCGTATGGGGTTGCAGGAAATATTTATAAATATAGGGTGGTTGGAATAGCAGGGTAGTGTCGGGACCTCTTTGAAAAGGACAAGGTGGAATGAGATTTTATGTATCATACTATACAGAGTATGGCTAAAAAAATGCTGTGAATCATACTCCTGGAAGAACTCTCTTCATTCTATTAGTTTTTGTTATGATTAGGAATGCCTTCTACAGCTGCTTCTGAAGCTTTAATGGATTCTGTGGAATTTAACGGAATTCTGTGTTTTTCTTAAAGAGCACTTCTACCCAAATCCAGGCTTCAAGGCTCAGATCTATCCTTCAATACACATAGGTCAAAATTTTGGAGTACGCTGCAGTAACTTTAATAGAAAGTAGAGTTTAGCTCCAAGTATCATCCTCACTACCCCTTCAACTGCAGCGAGGAACCAATTTATTATTTGCATTTGCCTACTCCTGCCTTGCAAATTATTGCAAAAAGTAACACTGGAATAATTATCAGTATTAATTAAGCACCAGGAAAAGCACCAATTTCTGAAAGCCTCCCTTCTCCATTGCCCAGCCTCGTCAGAACCCCAAAAATATGACTGCCTACTTTGTGACTCTCAGTCTTTTCTATGTATGATTTGTCCAGCAAACAGTGAAGCATCTGGTTTGAAGGCTTGCTGATAGCACAACAGATTAAAAACCAGGAATGCCGTGATTTCCTTGTTTTGGAATAGTGTTTGAATGGCTGGGTGCCAAAATGGATGGGAGTTATTTACACACCATAGTTCACTTCTCAAGAAGGAGAAAGAAACACGTGGGTGATGTACACACCGCACACTCAAATGCAAGATTCTTGCAGGTTTCCAAGTTCACTTGTATTTCTGTTCCGGGGTGGTTTGTTTCACGGCATTCCCATTATCTTGCATGCCTCTGGCCTCAGAAGACCTTGGGGTAGAGCACTTCTTTTGCTTTCTTGCTCTGGACTGTGGACATTGTCTCTGCGAACTCCTGATGTTCTCTGTGATTCTGATTTTCCCAGCAGCTCTGTGTTTGCTTCAGTGCTTAGCATACTGCTCTGAGCAGTGGTAGAAGTAGTCAGGAGCTATCCACCTTTCATAAAGAAAGGTATTAATTTTTCTGGGTTTTTGTCTTTTTAGAAAAAAGCACCAAGCATAAAATGTATTCTAAAGCAACATGGAGTTTATACACCTCAAGCTTTATGGAGATGTTGGTGGGAATAAAGCACGTCAGCTCTTTCCAGCGCTGCCCTTTCTTCTTGCACACTATCTTTTATCAGTTATTGGGTGAAATATTAATGAATATTAAAGCAGGGCACTAGGTTTTATTATTTGTTTGCTCTCCAGGCCTCTTTTATGAAGTCAGACAGGTATTATACAATATCTGAAGAGACAGAAACTTCGAAAAGCTGGCTGCATGCCTTGTGTTTGCACTGAGAACCTGCATGAATGATTCCCCTATTGAATTTTCATTCCTGTAGAAAAAACTCTGGTTATCTAACCCCTTTGACCAGAAACACCATCCCTAGCAAACCCAGAGATGCACATAACTTGTATTACACTGATACAGCAATCTTTGAGTGTTCCTTATGTCCATTTGTCAGAGGAGACAGTTTAATGTGGTAACTAGAACAATGAAGGTTAATGTCCAAACTTTTATACTTGGCTTTTCAGAGCCAAGTGTAATTAGTACACACATATTTCACCCGAGCCTCGGTAGCTGTAAATAGATATATGGAGGTTAAAAAAAAAGAGATATGATTAGATACTGAATTTTTTGCAGCTCAACAGAGCTATGAATTAGCCTATGACTTGTACCTCCATTCATTTGCAAAAATAAAAAGGCTATTGGCATAGCAATTAAATTAATTATTTTGCCCATTGGAAGAATGAAAGACCTTAGCAAACGAAGCCCTGAAAGTTTCATTCTCGCGTGCTCTGTCCACAGTTCTTAGCAAGTTTCATAATGGCTTTTATCAGCATTAGTGCTACCTGTCATAACTACATAATCACAGCACCTAATTATATTATTACTTATTTACCCTAATTATGTAATTGGATGTAATTGGTGCAATTATGTAACTCCTCAGTCAGCTGGAAAATGCTCTAAAACAAGCCTATGCTCCTAAGAGTAAAGGATACTGCCATCAATTGGACCATCTCTCTAAAGCAAGGCATTCTTTGCTGGGAAATTAAAGGTTCTGTTCTCCTGTTCTCCATTATGGTCATTGGGACCATGAACCTTTTATTCCCATCAGTGTTGTAGGGAGGAAGCAGTAGAGACAGGCTGAGCAACACCAGCCTGAAATTCTGAACAATTGTCTTCTGATTCAATTCTTTTAAAAGCACTTTTGTGGCAGAGCAATGACCTGGCGTTGGTCGCATGACAAAATATTTTAACTGCTTTATTTTAAGTATTTTGAAGGTGTCAGCTTTTTTTTCATTATTATTTTTCTTTTAAATTATTAAATAAAAGAGGTATTTAGCCGTGTCACAAGGAAAAATGCATTCCCCTTTTGAAACATTCTGATTGTTTTGCTTGCTGTTTTTAAATAGTGAAGTTTGAAAATTCAGCTGAATTTAGTGCTCCTTTGAGCTGGTGCTGTTGTTTCTGTTCTTCCTACCTCCAGCCTCATGGTTTTGCCTTCTTTTTCTATTAGATACCCAGAAGTGGGTGTTAGATTGAAAAGCAGCGCTGGGAATAATGCCAAATGAGCCATTGAGAAGCCTCACAATAGTTGTCATTCTGCCCATGCTGTGTGCTGGGCAGCGCCAGCCCTTTTCCCTCGGCATCTTCCTCTCTCCTGCCTCGCTGCCCTGTGCTTTGCCGTGTTCCCACCTCGGGAGGGGAGGTGTGATGTGAGCCATGGCAGCTCCTGGCTGCTCCCAGGGGTCAGGCCGTGGCCAGAGCCGCTCCATGAGGCTGTGACCCCCCAGTACAGGAGCAGGGCAAGGGGACAAGCTCCCTCCTGGAGCCAGAGCTGCTTGCGTACGGCCCCTGGCACACCCTGCAAAGGGGCTTTTTTTCATCTTAGCCAACCCCAGCAGACGTAGCTGACTGTCAAAACATCCAAGGTGTGAGCCAAGGGCACCTATGGAGCCCGACAGCTGTGGGTTAGGAGGCTGCCTGCCCGTCCCCTCACACCTTCAGAGAGGTTGCTCCAGGGTTACTCAGTGAGCAAAAGGCTTTTCACCAATGCCAGACCCTGGTGTGCCCCCCGATGTCTGACAGAGTCAGTGGCCATCCCCGAGCAGACCATGTGGAGCTTCTAGGGGAGGCAGCTGCGAGGGAAATGCAGGCAGGAGAGGTGGAGACAGTGAAAAAGTGCTGTACTGAACGGGGAAGGGCGTGCTGACAGCATGGGGGCTTGTGGAACAAGCTGTTCTTTACTGCTGTCGATTTTTGTCAAAGAATGTAATAAAATAATATGTACTAAGAGGGCTGTTGACCTCTGCTCTTAAAATAAAGCTTCTTTGGAGGAGGAAGAAAAAAAGTTCTGACATCCAAAATTCTTCTATTCTGTTATCCATCACCCTTTTGTATTTTGGAGGTAAACGTTTTCTCTGCTAGTTCAGTAGATATTCTTATTACATCCAAAGATCACAAAACACCGTATGGGTAGAGAGAATGACCTAAAGCAGAGAAATGTCAATCCAAGGTAGCATGAATGCTGCAGAATGGGCGCTTGGGATCTCAGGAAGACACTCTCTGTGCTTTTCACATGCACTCTGGTGATTCATCCCAGACAATTCCAGGAGTTTCCACCCCCAGATGTCCACCAGACCCTTCTGCCACAGTGAGAGCAGAGTGGGGAGGACGTGTTTGTTCGCTCCTGAGCTGCTGCAGTTAACAGCCCAGAGTACTAATGTGAAAATTGATGGCCACTGAAGTCACGCCAGTCTGAACTGCACTGGTTGAGGAGAGGACACGGCACTGGTTCTGCTGCCTCTGCATAGGTGGGATAATATCAGCAGGGAGAAAGGGCACCAGCTGATTGGGGTGACCCCTTCAGCTGCTGTAGCTGAATCTGCCAGGGATGGTGAGCTGCAGCTCCTAAACTGGCTCACTATAAATAAACTGTATTTTTGAGGCTTCTTCATTATCATAAATTCTAGTTCAACATGAACTTTCTGATCTGGCAACTCACAGGCTTGAAAATCCTTACAGGACTCGTGCACACAAATGATGTGCTGGAGTGGGGCATGGAGTTTATAGCTTTTGGGAAGCTAATAATGCTCCCATTGTTAGGGCTGGGTTATTTTACTTTTTAAGACTGGCTTTGCTCCAAAAACTAGCAGATGTTATCGAAGCCAAACTTGCAAGGATGGGATGTATGTACATATCATTAAGCAATGCAACTTTTTCTTAATTAGTTTTAAAAGGCTGATACGATGCATGTCACGTTATGAGTAATTACTTACCATGGCAGTAACACCGAGAGCACAAAAGCTGGCTGCTAAATAAGATCTGAGGTCTCGCAGACAGGCTCATTTCCTAGGAAATGCAGTGTTGGTTTTGTCTGCAGTTGGGTTTTCATAAAATAAGCAATTAAAGAAATACGCCTAAATAGATGATTTACAGCTCCCATTTTTTTGTTGTGCTCAAAATAGGAGAGCGAGTGAGAACACAGCTTTCTGTGTCCTTCCACGTGGACACAGGCCCTGTGGGGAGTCCAGGGCTTTGGATTAGGTGCACCAGGTCCCAGAGAAAGTCCTTTTTCTGCATCAAGGCCTGCCCCAAATCTGCAGAGGATCTCAAAGTGATCACTCTTAAGTGATACAGTCACTAAAATAGAGCTGAAACTGGGCTTTGCACAGGTCCAGCCACTGCTTGGGTATATGAGGGGAGGTCCCTCCACCCTCATATATCCAAGTGTTATCCAGGTTTTACATGTACAGAATAAATTGAGCCACTCTTCTTTCTGCTGCTAGATATTGAGTTGTTTTTCTATTGTTGTTTTTCTTGTTGCTCAAAAATAATGTTAATTTCTGTGGGAAGACCATTGCTATTTTTGCTTCTCTGTACAATTTTGCCTCTACGCTATTATCTCATTAAAGTGCTGAACACCTCCCTCTCCACTTCATAAAATAAGCAATCACAGTAACGTGCCTAATTAGCTGCTTTCCTGCTCATTTGTGTTTCTCAAAGCATGAAAAGTTAGCATCATGTGAGGACTTTGCATCTTTGCACAAAGCTCCTATTCTTCCAAGAGAGCTGAGCATCTTCTTTTCTACTTGAAGGGCTCTGCATCTTCCAGCAATGGACTCTTTGGTCGGCCATAAATAATTTAGTTGGCCTGCTTGGCTCAGTGATGCAGAGATGGGGGTAAATAAAGAGAAAGGTGGACTTCATTTGGTACCTCCTTGCAAAAGCTTGAGGTATCAGTGGTTTTATATTTATACACATCCTTTTCAGACAGGCAAAATTAATTATCCTGCTGCTGCTTGAGCAGGAAGCCATGGATCTGATCCTGCTTCCTTAGAAATGATGCCATTTGCTGGAGCAGGAGAAAGCTTGGTATCAAGGGCAGGTGCTGCAGTACAGGCAGGTTTGGTGTGTGCAGTGAGGGGATGGTGATGACCTTCGCCCCCAGCTGACTCGGAGAGAGAATGGCCATGGCACAGAACCCTTGTCTCTGCTCAGCCCTGCACATTCTTGTTAACTTCTAAAGCACCAACACAACCCTGTCTCTTCTCCTCCTTCCTTTGAAATCACTGCTGTGTACACAGCTGTGATGTAATTTCAAGTTACAGAGCAGAGCCTAAAACTCCTCAGAAGTATATTCACTGATATGTGGAGGGTTTTCCCCCCTGAGATCCAGAATCAGTGGTTTGATGCTACCCAGACCTAGTGGTTTTGGCCCCTGTGATATTGTGGCTCGCTTGTAAGCTTAGCTTGATTTCCTCTGTATTTTCAAGGTTTGGCCACCTGTCTCTGTAGCCTTCAGATTTTGCTACAAAGATAGGTTCTGCCTTGATAATACAGTGTAGTCACAGCCTCCTTGTCCTCCTTCCAACTTCTACTCATTCAATTTTCAAATTAAAATAAATGAGCCGAGTTGGGTTCCTGCTTGTTTGCTTGCTGCTGGCCTTAAAAACTCGAGGAGGGGTCTGGACACGAGGCTCTGTTCCTTGAAACTTGCACATCCCCAGGAACGGCGAGTGGAGGTGTTCCAGCTGGAGCGCCCTGGAGCCGAGCAGCGCTGCTGGCAGGACACGGGCTGCGGTTCCCTGCTGGAATCTGCTCTCGCCTCGACCTGCCAGAGACTGGAGCTGTTAACTTTCCAGGCAGCCTGCAAAAGCTATCTTTTATCCCTTTGTTAAAGAAGCCTGTGGCTTGAGATGGATCTGTGTGTGGGCAGACCTTTAGTCTGGGATTTCAAGTGATGGAAAGGCTCTCCAAGGCACTGGGGAGGCACCTACTGTTGCACTTAAAACCCTGGCAGTGACAGAGCCCTGATTCTCCTGGGACTGGCTGCACAGGGCTTTGCCAGTGAAAGCTGGACCTTAACTGGGATCACAGCTAGTGATAAGGAGTTGAACCCCAGAGGAATAATGTGATGAGCAGATCCCAAAACATGTCAACTGAATTCACACAGAATTCACAGAATGTATGGGTTGGAAGAGACCTTCAAGATCATCAAGTCCAACCCGTGCCCTAACACCTCAACTAGATCATGGCATTGAGTGCTATATCCAGTCTTTTTTTAAACACATCCAGGGACTGCGATTCTACCACCTCCCCAGGCAGTCCATTCCAGTACTTTATCACCCTTTCTGTAAAAAGCTTTTTCCTAATATCCAACCTATATTTCCCTTGACGCAGCTTGAGACTGTGTCCTCTTGTTCTGTCAGTTGCTGCCTGGTGAAAGAGGTCAACCCCCACCTGACTGCAGCCACCTTTCAGGGAGTTGTAGAGAGCGATAAGGTCACCTCTAAATCTCCTCTATTCCAGGCTGAACAACCCCAGCTCCCTCAGCCGTTCCTCACAGGGCTTGTGTTCCAAGCCCCTCACCAGCCTCGTTGCCCTCCTCTGGACGCGCTCAAGCGTCTCAATGTCCTTCCTAAACAAATTCATTTGATTTTGCTCGATGGGCAAAGCAACAGACACAAAACACTTCAGTGCTGTTTGAGAATATTATTGCAACATTTGAAAACAATTATTGCTCTTTGTGTTACAGTGGTACTAAGCCTCTGACTGCTTGAATGGGAAAGAGACTGAAAAATTGTCCACAGCCAAGGCAGATAACTGCAGATGCTGAGGAAGGGAAGGATTACGGGGTTCCCCAAAGACATGAGGGCAGTCAGTAAAAGAACAGGGAGATGAGTTTGTTGTCTTACCAGGAACTCCATTTAAAAGTAAATAGGCCTAAAGTTGCTGGGACTCAAAACACAGCAGTGAGATTCTGCAAGATGCAAACCAGGGAAAGGCTACAAAAAATGCAGTTCTGCTTCTGACCTCTCACAGTGCAGAGACAGCGAGATTTGGGGGAATTTGGTACAACACTGGTGTGAGCTTGATTTACAAGGTGCTACAGATATGATGAAGTTACTTTGCTGAATCTGTCATGGGAGGAAAAATCCACTGGCCCATATTACTCTGCATGGATTAGTTTCTGAATTTGTGTAACTTTGGTCTCATTGTGCCATTTATCTTTTGGGATCAACTTTATGAGATCAGTGTCAGGCTTTTCTATTTGGTTGCAAGGCTGCTTTGCAGAATCTTCTCTCTTTTTTGTGTGGTGGATGTGTGTATGATAAAAAGCTAAGATTGCATCATCTTTAATAGAAGAGAAGATGTATAGCCTAAAGAAATCAGATTAGTCGTAGAGAAAGAAATCAATCAGGTTGGCAAATTGCATCTGTGGGACAAAGTGCAAAATGTTTGTTTCATACAGTATTTATTGAACAAATTTGTTGAGAAGATGGTTAAAAATGCTGTACAAGAAAAAAAAAGGGAACCATTTTGTTCAACCTAAATGACATTGATGTATTTTTTACATCATGGATTCTTGCAATATTACCAACAACAATCCCTGATAAAGTACTTTACACAATTGCCTCACAGGGCATTTTGAGATAAAAGTATATATCGGAGATTGTAAATTGGCTGCATCCAATTTATACATAATGGAACCCACTACAGCTGTCCTCCAAAACTCAATAGATCAGGAATCACATTATACTTCTGTGAGTTTGGGCTAGTAGGAGCTCTAAAGAGCCTCCAAAACAAACAGGCAACTTTAAATCATGTTTAATGAACCCTGTGTATTTTATACACATGTGATTAAAATGTTTTGTTTCTGTTTTTCATTTTGCTGGGTGTTGCTGAAGGAAAATCTTAAGTTCGGGCCTGTGAAACTGATCATCTGCTTGTTCTCAAGAGAAAATTCAGTTTAACTGAACAGAGCAAACCATTTAAAATGCTGGACTGGAAAAAAAAAGAAAAAGCAGATCTGTACAGATGATCCATTTTAACATTTCCTAGCAAAAGCACTAAATGAAAATGTGGTGTAGGCAGATAAAGGGTCACGAAATACCATGCTGTTTTTTTTCTTTTATTGATCTATGCCTGCAGCCTTGAAAACAACCCACAGGCACAAACCTGAATGAGTAGATGGCCCAGTTTTGCTTGTTCTCACCTATTTCCTGAAGGGAATAAAAGTGCTTTGTGCTTCCATCCCAGGGGGCAGGTAGCACCTTGCGGGCTCTGCTGCAGTCAGATCTGCCATGGTGCCAATCCTTGGCCATCGTGCCTGCATGGGCAAGGAGTTGTTCTTGCTGTGCAGAGAACTCCACAGGCAAGCCTTTGAGCTGAGCAAGGGGTCAGGGAGCAGGTTGATAGTGTTCAAGCCCATAGGGCTGGAATGTGGCCATTGCTTGGTGTTGTTTTGTCAAGAGATGCTTTGCAGAGAAACTTAGATCCTAATCCCCTCCTCTGAGTGGTACTCGAGTATGTGCCTTTACGATCGTCCGGGTCTTTTCCAGTCTTAATGATTCCATGATTTTGTGCATGTGTTAGGTATGCGCATGATTTTATCATTGCTTAAGAAAACTGCTCTGTGTGGTGGTAAGTCACTAATTCTTACTAATTTTCAAAGAAAGTGTTGTCCTTTCAGTTGTCCTTTCATACTGCCCCATGTGCAAAATACATCAGAGTGAAAATGGGCCCGAAGCAGGAACATTCAGATCAGGATTCAAAATGCCTTGGCTCTGGCAGGATCCTAAACCAGAACAATCGCGCTGCAATCAGTGGAGCTCTGCCTGTGTAAAGCTGAGAACAAGGTCAAGTCCTGAGCCTCTGAAAAACGAGTCTCCAGCTGAGTCTTTGTATTTCCCAAAGATTCTGTTACACCAAATTGAAGCTAAAGCCAGGAAATGGACAGTACTTGCAAAATACAAGGTGACAGGACCAGAGAATTAAATAGGAATGTGAAAAAAACCCCCAAAACATCAATTTCAACAAATATGCCCCTGAATCCTGTGCTACAAAAGCTAGGAAGTAGAGGTCTGGAGTTTACCGTGGAGTTAGACCCTGATCCATTGGATCAAACCAGCAGGCACATTGACAAAAGCAGGTCAAAATTTGTGGTGTCCTCACCAGCGGGATGGTACATATGTGTCTAAGGAGGAGACATCATCTGTGGCCTGGTACTGCAGGGTACATTTACATTGCAGTGGGATTCGTGCCTCTGGCTTTTGTCTGGAGTTCAGCGTCTGGAGCGTGCTGCTGGCATGTTTTGTGAAGGAAAATCAATACTAAAAGAGGAACGGGACGCGTGGGGGCTTCAGCCTGCTGGTGTGAGCAGTGTTGGAGTGGGAACAGCAAGGGGCCGGAGAGGCATCGGAATTCTGGTCACTCTAAACAAAGCCAGTGGGAAGCAGCAACACCGCTGTCGGGCTCGGCAGGGTCCTGGCCCGCAAACCAAGGGTGAACTCACTGAAATGCTGCGGGGAGCAGCAGGGGAAGCAGAGGGAGGAACAGGTTAGAGCTGGAGGCATTTTGGTGGGGGAGCTGGGGCTGTGTGGGCAGCTCGGCCCCTCTGCTGTGCCAGGGCTGCCCTGGGGGGCGCGGGGGGAGCTGGGCCTGCGGAGTTCCACAGCAGCACCCCGGGCACTCCCCAGTGCGAGGGCACAGACAGAGACCTGCCACGTCCCCCAGGCTGCCCTGGCTGAGCTCCCCACACGGACGCAGCTGGAACTGAACCAGAGCCTCCCAGGCTGCCACTACAAGGTCCTTTCTTTAAGGACATGTGCGCTTAATGTCAGAATATTGAAACCATACGCACGTGAATAAAGTTAGTAAGCCGGTGATTCATTGCTGTTTCAAACCTCTATCTAGCCACAGTAAATTTCTGCTTGGTAGTGACAGTCTGTGTCCACATGCAGGCTATGATTTACAGTTCTGTGTTTTGTATCAACAACATCTGTTTAACAAAAAAAGAAAAAAAAAAGCCAAGAACACTTATTTTCTAACCTCTGTACCAGATGTTTCATTATGCACAAGATCCAGGGATTATATCAGAAATAATTTAATTATTTTAAATGAATAATCTGAAGTGTTTTTCCTAAAGTATGTCTCGTAACCACTGACAACATGAAAACATAGGAATGTGGAAAAATAAACTCATGTTTTACACAAATCTATAATTGTATCTATTTTAAGGGCGCAAATATTACGAACCAAATCCTAGCTTTTGATGGTAGTGTTGGGATTCTTGAAGATTTGCCCAGGACAATATCAATTATCTGGGTTATGAGGGAGATAAGGTGGCAGAGAGCAATTGAACGGAAGGAAGCAACAGCTGAGAAATGAGCCACAGGGAAGGGACAACACAAAAAGCAAACACATCTTGCAGGAGAGTGACACTGGGGTGGGACAGAAGCCGAGGCTCCCCAAGCACACAGGGGCTGTGCCATGGCTCTCCCGTGCGTCCCCTGTGGTCCCTGCATGCCTGCAGATCCCCAGGTTCTACCCGGGCAGTGGCTGGAATGTGCCATCTCAGAGACAAAGCTGCTACTTTCCACCTTGCAGGGCAGAGTTGCTGAAGTGGGAGCCCTTCCCGTGTGGCTGCTCTCTGGCTGCTGCAGCCCAGGTCAGGGTGGCCTTTTCCTCCCTAGGGACACGCTGTGACTCACGGACCTGCTGTTGGCACGTGGCTTGCCCACAACAGCAGTGTGAGAGCATGTTCAAACTTACGGCCCTGAGTGGAAAAAATTACTGTAATGATCGTTTCCATCTTTTGGAGGTAAATGCCAAGTCCCTTAGGTGTGTTTGATAAGCAGAAATATTGTGGTGCTTGTCCTTTACGGAGCTTCAATTTGAGTGTCGAAACTGCCCCACAGAGCATCACAGAAAATTCTTCACGATTTGGGGTTTATTATCATTCCTCACCATAATTTTTGCAGGGGTATCATAAGTGGGAATGCTGATACAGAAACACTGAGGCATTTATAAGTGCCTGGCCTGGATATCAGTCTTGAAGAACTCACAATTACTCAGAATTACAGTGGTAGGTTCTGTTGCAGCCCTTGAAAACATTCAGCCAAGTTAAAATGAAAGTAAATGCATCAATGACACTGCTAAAGCAGACAGTGGGCCTGTGTTGTGGTTTCAACCTTCCTTCTGGGGGTAACAGGTTTTTCTATTTTTCTGTGAGCTGTGGGAGCTGTAGCATGTATCAATCCAGTGTAGACCCAGCCAAACCTATTAGTTTTCTTGTTGCATAAAGATTTATATGTAATTGCCAAGGTTTATTTTTATTTTCTTTGAATTACTGTTGTGGATGCATATAGATGCATAACAATTCCTAATTTCCCTCCCTATATTCTTGTACGGCACAGATTGCTTATCAAATACAGTCTTAACATTAAAGTGTCAAACAGGATTTGCAGAAAGCTATTTGGGTTTGTAGTTTAGGATGAACGTTTATCAAATTGTGGATTAGCTGAATCATGCGCTGAACCAAATTATTATTGTCTGTGATTAAATCACAAAGTGGTTATTGCCCTGTGTCATCTAAAGCACACGATAGCTTAAATCTTTAAAATCCCTTTTTAAGGTGCCTATAGGAGCTACATAACTCCGGACTTTTAGGACCAGACTCTGTCCCTAGACAAAAAAAATAATAGCTTTCGAAAGGTCATTTGGACTGATCCCTCTCTGCTTATATGGGCAGCATATTGGGGAAGGGAATGGATGGATTTATTTGCATTGCAGACATACAGAATAGTTCTCAGTAAATAGATCTCTTTGTACCCAGCACTGAAGTATTTATTCAAGGTGCTGGCCAAGAAAAGGGGAGTGCACTGTTTGTTCTCGTGCCTGAAAGGGCAGGGGCTGCCTGCTGGAGAGCAGTGATGCCCAGTTTGTTTGCCCTCATGCTGAGGGCACAGAGGACTGGCAGTGCCACTCCTCAGCCCTGGAGGCCATGGGGTGACCAGCAGGCTCTCTCCTCAGCACCAGTGCAGCAGAGTTTTACCACCCCAATGGGCACTTGAAGGGCTACAGTCTCTCTAAAGAGGCTCAGTCTTCCTAAAGCTGTAGGAGCCTTTTTGGGGGGCTGCTACTGTGGTTGCTGCGTGCCCACAAAGGTGCGTTCCAGGAGAGCCCAGTGCAGCACGCGAAAGCGCCAGTAGCAAAACTTCCTGGTGGCTGATGTCCATGCTCCTCTTGTGCAGCCTTCAGCAACCACCTATCTGAGGAGCCGGAGGGCTTCCAGCACCCCCGTTTTCTCAGCCTTGCTGTTAGGGCACAGCCCTCGTGATGACAGTCACCGAGGAGAGAAGGATCCTTGCGGAACCGTGGGCTGGGGGACACGGAGGCCGCTCCCCTGCCCCAGTGCGTGCAGCAGGGCAGGTCAGAGTCCAGGAGGAGTCATGAGCAGTAATCACCACTTTCTTGGTGAACAGAGAGGAGGGAAGTCCTGAAAGGGCTTGTTTGCATGTTGCAGCAAGGGGTCACGGGGTGGAAAGGGCTGAGAGTGGCTGCGTTAGAGCGTGCTGGAGGAATGAGAGTACTGCTGACGGCGGTGTGGCACTCGCAGCCCGTGGCCACAGCACCAGCTGAAAGTATGCATTAGGCTGCCTTTGCTCCTCTACTTCATCCCCCTTGTCCTACTCTTTGACCTATTTTCTCTCACTGTTATCTAGTAATCTATTTTTTAAAGGCTCAGCCCAGTCTTTCCTGCTGGTTGCAGCTGATCCATCTTGCTGCTAGCCTGTGAAACCAGCACCTCCTAAGGAAACATCCCTCTGCCAATTACTTCGAGGGCATGGATTCAGCTCAGCGTGAGAGCTTGATTGAAGCCAGTTGGCTGTGCCAGCAGGACAGGGATGGCTCAAGAGAGGCTTCGTACAAAGTATAGAAACTCCAAACAGATTTCTTCAGTCTTTTCTCCATCCATGCTCAACTGGAGCCAGCAAAGTCAGAAAAATGGCAATATTTTACCAAAGGGAGGACTTATCCCATAGCTCTGCCATCCCCCTGGAAAGCCCACAGAGGGGAAGGAGAGAGTTGCACAGAAAACTGCAGGAGGCAGACACAGACTTTTGCTCTGAGCCCGCCTCTCTCAGACGGAGGGTTTGAGGTTTTTCAGCGAGCGCAAGGAGCAAATCCTCTAAGCCCTGTGATTTCTCAGGCATGTGCCCTCGCCGTGGGCACCTCGAGTACATGTACCCAGAGCACTTGCACAGAGGTTTGGCCCTGGGGGAGCTGTGCCTGCGGCTGGAGCCCCGCCAGCCCAGGGGGAGGACGGAGGGAGCGAGCGCGCTGGATCGCCACACCAAATGTCTGCTCTGCTCGTGTGCAGTCTCTCTGGCCCGCAGCCTTTTGGCTCACCCCACCTGCCTTTTTTCCCTTTTTTTTCCTTTCCCCCAGCTGAACTGGCGGAGAAGAGGCTGCAGCTCCTTTCTGTCCCTGCAGCTTTCCTGTCTGGCTGACGCTGTGCCCTGGACACAGATGTCTGCTTAAATATGGATCCTGCGAGGCACAAGTTATGCTTGCAGGAAGAGTGTGGAGCAGGAAGATGCTGTGATCCGTAGGTGGGCTGTGAATTGCTGCCGTCCTGTGCAAGAATGAAATAACAATAACAACTAACAACATACCGCCTTAAACCGTGGTTGTTTAGAAAGAAGATTTCAGTACGTTTTCACAATTAATTATTTGTCCAGGCAGCTACTTCGTTTAAAAGCATCCTGTCCACATAGCTCACCCTCTGTGAGCTCATTAATGCTCAAGCTATGTCACCTCAGGCTAACCTGGTGGCTGTTGATTGAGTCCCGTGACAGCTGTTTGCAGAGGTTTGCCCTGCTCCCTGCCAGCAGCCTGCCTTCCTCCTCCAAATTGCCTCTCGGTTCCAGGCAGGGTTCAGATTTCTGAGTGAGCGCTATCCTGGGCAAAATGGTTGGATTTCTAAGAGTAATGGGTAAGGCGTGACAGATAACATCCTGCACACCCCCAGCAGTGCTTCTGCACGTTACTGCTTAAAGGTGTTGGTCAAGGTGAACCCTGGCCCGAGCCCATAAACATTTAAGTCCCAGAACAAATGTTTGGGGTTGTACAAACATGTTAATGACCTCCAGTTAATTGGCAAGCAATTACCTTGAAGTAAAAATAGCTTTCCCATTGCTGAGCAGTCACAAGAGTGCATGTGTCCCCATGGACACCGAAATTTTTGGCCAAGGAGCCTTGTCCAGCTTGCCTTCTGGATCCTGGCAGGTTTGTGATCAAAAGTTTGTTGTCCCCAGCACCAATTGCTGTTTGTTTGTGGTATAGACTCAGCAAACAGAGCTGTCTGCCAAAGCTAATTTTCATGCTGCCCTTTATAATAAAGTTCTGTAGTTTGTAATGCAATGAAAAAGTAAGATCATATTGACTGGCAAAAGTGTGCAGTTCAGGAAGGGAAAGTACCTTCTGTGTGCACTATAAAGGAACTATCAGTGAAAGCTAGATAAGTATATTTAACCTAAAGACAGCTTGGCAGGCTATAATGTGTCTCCTACTGAATTTTGAATCTTTCTGGTCCTTTGCATGACAAAAATACACAGCTGGAATGATTTCCCTGGATGTGTATTGCAGCTGAGAACTGAGAGGCCTGCACCTAACACAGCTCTTGGGGCTCCAAGTGGGACCTGTGGGCAGGTGTTTGACCTGTTGCCTCTCTGCCACCTACAAAAGTCAGCAGTATCTTTTCATGAGGTCTCCAGTCCGTGCAAACCGTCGGCTTCTCTTAGAACTTGATTAAGTCCTTGCTTCATCCTCCACAATACTTTGGGGGAAAAAAGGCTCAGATTTTCCTGATCTGTAACTAAAACGATACCTGAGTGTCTTTCCTGGAAGAGATTATCACAGCGTTTCTAGGAAGGCAAGAACTGGGCATGCGTGAATGAGCGGAGTCTGTTGCTGAAATCCCGTGACTCTGGGGCTCGTGGTGGCCAAGATGAGCTGGCACGTGGTGCAGGGTGGTTCCAGCTGCAGAGCCACATCTGCTCCCTGTGCTCCACAGCATCGTGTGGCAGCGGGTGAGGTGCTTGCTGCGTGTTCCATCCCTGTCTCCAGCTGCTCCCAGCCATCCCTCTCTCCAGACAGTGTAATGTCATGCCAAGGAAGAGGGAAGCAGGTGACACTGGGAGCCTCAGGACAGCCAGGATGTCTGGCATCCGCATAGATTCCTCTGGATGCTGCAGTGTGGTGCAGGGTCAGTCCACAAAAATCTTTCCAAAGCAGCCGGCGGTCTCTGCCTTGTGTCCTGGAGGAGTGAGGGAGTGGCAGATGGAAAAAACAAAACTAGCGAAGTGCATTTCACAATCCTGGCAACAGTACTCGGCAAACAGAAGAACCACAATGATGGAGTCTCAGATTGCTCTCCCTGTGCAGCCTGGCTTTAGGAACTTTGGTGGTGTTGTGAGGCTTGAAAGGGCTCCTGTTCCCTCAGCTGGCTCCCATGGCCTTGCATTTGGTATCTTCAGGTGCTTCAAGCAGGAGGAGCTGTAATGGGTGCAGATACCAGAGCTTTCCAGGAAACATTCAGGTACAAGTGCAGCTCTGTTTGCTGTAGCTGCCTTCAATTAAAGTTCTGTGCCTGTAGTGGCAGACGAATTTGCTGGCGAACATTTTGCAAAAAAAAAACAAAAAAAAAAAAGGCATCGATCCAGAAAGGCACTGTGCACAAACTAAGCTTGGTATAAATGAGTACACCTGTGCTCGACACCAGGCACGTGATGAATGCTCTGCTAGATCCTAGCCAAAATAAATTTAAAATAAATATCGGTGCATACTGGTGGAAGATGAATGCTGGTCTTGTAAGCAGGAACGCATGTGGCAGAAACAGGAGCCTCCCGCTCCGTGTGTCAGCTGGGGATATCCACAGGGAGGGTCACGTGCGCTCCTCTCGAGCTCACCAGCAGAGCTGGTGAAAACAGGTTTTGATTTGAATGAGTTATGACCCATTGAAAATGGCATCATGCGTAACTACAGTAAATTGTCATAATGAGATCACGAGGCTCGAGAAGAGAGCGGCGAGCAAAGAGGCCTCGTTCCACCAGCGCCCACGGCTGACAGCCCGGGGCTGCAAAATGCAACCCGGGGGCACGCTCCAGCTCCCTGGGCATCTTTGTTGATTTAGTGACAGGACCAGGGGTTGCACAGCCAGACATAGTTCATTGGAAGTTTTGAGTTAAAAAGCAGAAAAAAAGCTAAAATTCATAGACTTCATAAGACTTGCATTTGGTATTATCCAGGGTAACAGAGGGGACTGGGCTAACACAAAGAGTGGACAAACATGAGTGCTGTAAGTGCTGCCATGCTTACCCAGGCTTAGCTTGGTTGTTTCTAAATCATGCTGCTGTAGGGGGGAGGGTTTGGTGATCAGGGCAGAGCACTACAGAGTTGAAAGGAAATCTTCCTGGAAGCACGATAAAGCCTCGGTGTATCCCCAGCTCACAGCTCTGCTGGGCCGGCCCTTCTGGACCCTGCTCAGGCACGGCTGCCCTAGGCTGCCCAGCTGTAAATGCTGCAGAATCATCACTGCCTTCTCTATTTTCATAGGAAAAAATAGAGGCAAAGGCTGAGACTATGATCAGTTTGATGGACTTAAAATTTTACCAAATACCTGGACAACATAAGTAGCAGAGCTCCTGCCTTCCAGGTGTCTTGTAGGTGGACTTTTGGAAAGAGCTCCTTTCCATTCCTCCCGACACAGTGCTATTTGTGTGGGGCCGTTCGCAGCTCAGGGGACTGGAAGAAACACACTTTAGTTCATTCTGCTTCTCTTCTCAAGTTATCAAGTGCACATGTGCAGAAAGGCCCGTTGCAAACCCCGTGCACATGGCCCAGCCACATCCTCCTGCTGCCCGCGAGGTGCGGGGCAGAGGTGCGTGCATGTAACGCACTGCCTGCTGCTGGACCTGTTCCGTTCCCTTTGTCTCGGGGCAAAGCAGCTTGCTCTCCACGTGGCTGCACTCCTCCTAGTCTTGCACCCTTCCTTCTCCTCCATCTGTTAAGCTCTGCACACAAATATCTGTGCCCCTGAGGCATGGAGACAGTTTGGGCTCATGCAGATAGGCAGCACCTTCCTGACTCATACCATCTGTTTGCAGGGGTTTTGTCATGGCTGAATTCATAGGCTGAGTCCATGGATAAAGGAACACCCGGCTCAGTGCTAGGCCAGCCCTTGGCCATGGGCTTGTGCTTGCAGTTATCCAAGATACACAGTCTGAACAGCACGTTGAAGCCTAAGCTGTCCCCAGGACCCCACATCTCCTGTTGTGGGCAGTTGGATCCAGGTCCTTCTGCTCTTCCAGTAGAAGTGATTGAGGCTGGTCTGGAAGGCTCTTGTCTTGTTTCCCTGGTGTTGGCTCGCTGACATTGCTGCAAGGACAGCTGAAATAGGTGGAGACCAGCCAAGCTGAAGAGACAGAGGGGAAATGTGTCCCTGCATACACTCAGGAGCAAAGCACAGGGAGCACTGAGGCTTTCCTGGGGCTGGTATACCACAGGAGTATTCCCAGTGGGGGCATTTCTGCCTGCCAGAGCCACAGATGAATGTGCCAGCACTGCCCACACTGCAATACAGGTGCAGCTGCAGGGAACCCATATCTTCCAGTTGGAACCTTCTCTGTAGCTAAGAAGAACCCAGAATAAAACTGCTCGTTTGAAATACTTTCTGAATTTACTGCTTAAGCTCACTTGCTGTGTGTCGTCCACTGAGCTGAAGTCCTTCTGAGCTTTAATTCTCTAGTCTCAGCTTAGTAGCCCTGCATAAACCCCTACTAACATGGCTAATTTTTCTAATACCCATGTAGGAGAAGAATTTGGACTGGTTCCCTCGGATGAGAGCCATGTCTCTGGTTAGCAATGAAGGCGACAGTGAGCAAAATGAAATCAGGAACCTGCAAGAGAGGCTGGAGTCAACTATGAGCCTTGTAAAACAGCTTTCCAGTCAGCTGGCTGAGCTCAAGGAACAGGTAAGTGCCCAGTGTGGGTAGCAAAGTGAGCACGTGTGGGTGAAGGCGCTGCCTTCCATCAGGGCGCAGTCAGGACCGTGTTACAAAGGAGACCTTTGTCTCAGGAAGGTTTTATCTTTCCCTCCAGCAAGCTTTCTGGGTAGATACACTGATAGGAGTTTGGAGTGAAATTGTACTCTGTTAGCAACAACAGAGACCAGGTAAGGAGAAAAGCTGAGGGGGAATTAGTCATGAAATGCTCCCGGTGAGTGTGTGAGGACAGAGGGGAAACTGCAGAAGGGCTGAGGGGCTGCAGAGCCCGGCAGTGAAAGCGCTGTAGTGTCAGGAATAGCTGCATACTGATGGGAGCCCCGAGGAAAAAAAGCCTTCTGTGTCCAGCCCTTGAGTTTTTCCCCCACTAAGAACATCAACGGTGCCCTTGTGAAAACAGTTTGCAGAGCCTGTTGCTTTGCTCGTGTCACCCTTGTGTTGGTGCCCCTCCTGCAGCTCCCGCTTCTCTCCTGTATGGAGCACAAGCTGCTGGCCTCCCTTAAAGCCTCCTTCAAAGCCCTGCTCCTGCCCACACTGCCTGGTGTGTTTGCTCTCCCTTCAGGATCAAAAGGCCAATTCCTTTTTGGCTACAAGTGCTGGTCACCTCTGCTTTGCTCATTACAGTTTCAGAAAAGCATCTGTGTGTTTTCTTTATGGGGAGCACTCCAGTGGCATCGACAGAGTTGTCTAATTATTCCCCTTCAAATCCCTCCTTAAAACTTTTCCCTGTGAAAAAGCCAACAAAGGTTTAGGCTGGATGTGCTGAGACCATTGCTTATTGTGCTTACCCACACCATCCTGGTGGGATTTTTTTCATCTCCCTCTGGCTGAATGTGTTCTCTCCTGGCTTAAATTTAAACTCTGTGTGGCTGGGGCCATCTTTTAGCTCTGTGATTCTGCGGCACCAAGTGCAAATGCTGACCCTCTGCAGGGCTACACAACACAATAGCAGCACAAATAATACTCTGTAAGACCTGCCGGGGGATAAGAATAATGTATAAACGAGAATAAAATGTCCATACTTTGCAGGAAACACATCTCCCACTTCAAAGACATCCCTTACTTGTAATTTCCTATGCTGAAGAAAAGAATTCCACTCCCTGTTGTTTTGCTTGTATGTATCTTGCTCTGTGACTGCTAAATAATAGTAAAAAGAAAAAAAAAATCTCAACTCGTCTCTCTCTGCCTTTCCACCTTAGATGACAGAACAAAGGAAGAATAAGCAGAGGCTGGGCTTTCTTGGATCAAACACACCCCATGTGAATCATCACATGCCACCACCCTGATACCACGGGGAGAAGCCGTGACTAGCCTTTCATCAGTATTCCTGCTTTATTATAGAATAAAAAACTGAGATTGAGAGGAGTGAACAGTGCCTATTGTTACAAAGTTAAAAACAACCAAGTGCCAAGATGTTAAGTGGTTTAGCTCTGGGAACAATTTGTAGCTGTTTTTCATGGTTGAGAGGGACCACAACCTAGAATGTGAGCGATACAAGGCAGCTCGTTTGTATTCCCTGCCCGGCCCGGCTCGGCTGCGCTCGGCTCTGCGGCTCCGGGGGCGGCCGGGACAGAGGCCGGGACAGCCTTCGGCCGCGTCCTGGGAGCCGACTTCTCCCCGGAGCGCCGGCAGAACCGAGCTGAGCAGAAGAAGGAGAGGTGTTTATTAAGGCAAGCACGACAGCCTGGCTCAGAATCAATAGGTCGTCTCTGGCTCACTTGCCAAATAGCAGCATTAGTCATATTTGCTTGGCATTTACTATTTTTTAATTACCGTAAATATGTCAGCCCATAAGCAGTGATGTTGCTTCAAGTAACTTCTACTAGGAGGGAAAGGGGAGAAACCTCAAAAGACTGGGGCAAGAAAAAAAAGAAAAAGGAAAAAATAGAAAAAGAGTTGCAAAGAGAAACATTAACGCTTTTGAATTTTAGCTGTCACCATGCGATTTCTTATTTATAACATGGAGCACAATGGATCTACAGCTGTGGGAATGTGATGCACATAACACTGACAACATAACTGGAAGTGATTTCTTTCTCCTGGCTTCAGATGTTCTCGATTAATGTGGCCATGAGGTTTCACATATTGAGGAGTTAAACTGTGTTTTAAATTCAAGTTCCAATGGAGCATTCAGGGGAAGAAAAAATTATACCTGTAGTTTGAAGCGTGCATGGGATTTTTTTTAAAAAAAAAAAAAGCTTAGAAATGTCTTTCTGTACAGAACTATAATGGTGTCATTACCTTCCATAAACTCATCTTCAGCAAGAGTTGACTTGGATAAATAAACCCCATATTCTGCCAGCTTTCCTCTGAGCTAAAGGTCATGGGCTGATGGCTTTGCCTGCCCTCCCTGCTTCCAGAGGTTTGCAGGGAAGCCTGGTGGGGAACAGGGGGGCAATATCAGAGAAGCTCCTTCCAGCTCTTAGCCGTACAAAAGGCAGCAGCCGAATCACCTGTGCAGGTTTCTGCTCTATCCTGTATTTCTTGGGATGGCTTGAAAGAAAAGTTACAGGGTTTCCACAGAGCCCTAGGGGACTCTTTTAGGAAAAAAATTTGGGGGGCACAAATGGGAGTGGTGTTCTCGGTTCACTTTCATTTTCAGTGGGTTTTGGTTACCAGATTGTCTCGCACTTGAAAATGCACCTCTTGTTACATGGAGTCACTTTTTAAACCAAAATATTTTTGCAGTGATTTTTCCCTGCAAAATTTTCATTTTGTTACAAAAGCCATTTTGATCGAGGGAAAAAATATTATTGGTGTCAATATTTTCCAGTTTCTTCCAGGAGAAATGCTGTTGTCCTGGTTAAGGCGCTATCCAAACCAACAGGCCTAGAGTAAAGGGAAGGAAGGGGCACTTCACTCTCCTTATCCCAAATTCAAAACAGTTCTTGAAGCTATTTCTTTTCTTTTTTTTTCTTTTTTTTTTTTTTTGTGGCAGTGATGTGGCTGAGATAAAAGTAATATATATTAGTAATATATTTATATCTTCTACCACTAAAACATTTCCCGTTGGCTTCAATTGTGTCCTTCAAAAATAGTGTGGAAATCAGAGGTTTGTGTATATTACTGGAAGAAAATCTCTTTCTGTTGGCCTTAGTCCAGAGAGCACCTGGCTGTGAGAGGTGATGGCCAAAGGAGTTGCCCACAAACATAAAGTCAGCAGTAAGTTGGTGGAGACTCAGACCCCGTAGCTGCATTAATTCAAATTAGTTCATACAGTTAATCAGATCTAGTCACAGCTCCTGTTACAACAGCAATTTCCTCTTCCTCACACGTGTGGTTATAAAACACAAAGCACAGTTCAATTATAAGATAAAGTAAACTCTCATTATTTATTGGGGGCAGGGTGGTTGGCTAATACTGGAATTGGTTGGCACTTTTCTTGTTTACATTCAGAAAAAGCAGCTGCACCGCTGCACATCAGGGGAGGTTGCTGCTGCTGGAGCTGGAGGAACTTGAGGCTTGATGGGTTTGTGCCCCAAGCTCAGGGCTGCAGTTGGGTGCTGCTGGTGCTCCCTCTGTCTCACACCCCAGACCACGTCCCCTCGGGCTCAGGAGCCCAGGTCCTGCTCTCCAGAAGGGAGAGTTACAGCATCAAAATCAAAGAGAGCACAGACGCTGGTTCGCCTTTGCCACGGTGCCTTTCTGCTGTTCGTAGCCTCCCAGAGAGACCTCCGTGATCAGTAACAGTAGGTGATGCTACTTGCACAGAATGTAAATACATTTCACTGAGAATTTCAACATTTTTGCTGTTTCCGTCAAAACTTAGGCCCTGCCCTGCTCTCATCCATGTGAGCAATCTGTACACTCACACGTGGTAAGGCAAACAGGAGACTTCTTGCGTGGATAATGGTTGCAGGGCCAGGCCCCAAGACTTAAAGATTGTGAAATATCCCCATGAATGAGCTTATAACAAAAACCATTGTTTTATACATATATTTATGTGTATATCTTTGTTTAATGCAGCTGGGGTATCCTCTTCCTAGGCAAGTATCATTTACCTTACCTATTTATATGAAATGATTGCAACGAAGTTAAAACATCTAAGAGCTTATAATGCCTTAGAGAGATTTATAATTATAAACTCCTTGACAGTTAAAATCTACTTAAGTAAATATGTCCATTGCTGCTGAATGTAACTTTTAATAAAATGTGCCATTTTATAGATGTCTGTGTCATTCTTGGTGCTAAGGCTGGGGGGAAATGTGTGTTCTGGTTTGGGAAGCCCAGGCTGGCGGTCGTGGGTGTGGGACCAGGCTGTGGGTGTGCATCCATTCCTTCAGCTGGACTGCCCTGAACAGATGGAGGCTGAACGCAGCAAGGGAGGTGAGGGTTTGTTTTATTTCAGGCACACGTTGCTCTGTCCAGCATGGTGGATCCAGGAATGCCACTTTCCCTGGAGGCTGGGTGGCAGCTGGGCGTAGGATTTGCTCGAGTGCTCTTTGTTCAGGCCAGGGGAGCCCTGGGTGAGGGTGGGCAGAGGCAGGGATCGTGATGGATTGAGAGTCACAGTGGAGAGGGGCAGGCTCAAGCCAAACAGTCTCAGGGTTTCTGCTGCTGCCTGACCTTTTCCAACCTTTATGATTCCGTGATACTATGATGCAGGCTTTTCTGTGTGAGAATTTTTTGCACATTTTTTTTCTCTCTCTTTTTTTTTTTTTTAATGTTTTTAGTGTAACTCTTTCAAGTAGCACACTGAGAGAGAGACCAAGGGCTTTCCCCACCCCTCTGGGTGAAAGAATTGAGAAAGACAAACATCTTAAAACCACTGTGTCTCTCAACTGAGACAACTTGGGCTGAGGAAATCTGTGATCTTGTGAAAAAAGGAAGAGCCCTCCCTACAAACCTGTGGCTGGTAAACTACAACATACAAGTGCTTTTTTTGTTTTTTTCCCAGCTGTTTTTTTTACAGATAGTCAATATTAATGAGGAAAAGAACAAGGCCTCTTCTTAGTGACAAAAAGCTTGCTAATTAATTACTAAGAAAAATCCTATTAAATAGAGCATGCTGTATCTCCTGTGCACTTGCTGCACCAACTTGCTGAGGTTTTGAGTAGAACTAACTTTCTTTTCTATTCTCTGGTATGATTTTAAGGTTAAATAGAAAGGAGCTTGTTTACTACTAGGTTTGTTAGATGGTTTTGCAAAAAGGATATCCTAGGAGAAAATGGGGTTTCATGCAGCAAGCTTTCAACCTAAGATTACAGTTAGACTTAAAAAGCCCCCAAACCAGCATTAAGCTTCTAAGCCCAAAGGGGAGCAGTTTCGCATGCAGGACTGAGAACCTAATGCCAAGGCTTTTCTTTTTAAAAATGCTTCCCCCCCAAGGCACATTTTAATTCAAGAGGTGTTTCAAGGAGTAAACTTCTCCCTCAGCACTGACTCGCGCCGCTGTGGCCTGCAAGTGAATTCTGCTCCTCCCTTTCTACCGTCACTGCTGCTGCTGCTGCTGCTGCTGCTGTGACAAAAGCATCTGCAGGCAAGGATGTTTTCTTTGGAAAGCACGTGCTTATTTTCTGGGGAAGGCTGCCAAGTTTATTTTTGAGGGGAGAAAGCTGAGATTTAAGGTTGCTAACCTCTCCGCTGTCCCGGGATGCCCGCAGGAGCGCAACTCCTGCTTGCAGGTGCCAGTGCTGAACACCCTGAATTTGCACAAAATCATTCCAAGCGCCTCAAAAGGAACTCAGGCTGTGGGGTTCTAACTGTGCAGTGGTATGTTGCTATCATCAGCTCACACTTGCCATCTCTATTTATATGCTGCACTTTTTCAGGCCGAAGCAGGAAGCTACAAGGTACAAGACAAGCAGCCTTTCTAACTTTGCTATTTCAACATCTTTCTCTTGCTGCAAACAGCCAAGAGTTGCCTTTCTTTTTGTACTGGAAGTTTCTTTCTCCATGTCTCCACCTTTGTCTGCTTCCACTCAGGTAAGGTGACAGCTGGGCACATCCCGGACCACAGGGCATTACCTGATAAACCAAAGCAATAAGCTAAAATGTGTAGGAGCATGGTCAACCTGGCACCCTTATGACTTAATAATTCTGCTTAAATGTTGTAGATCGTCAACATCCAATATCTAACTCAATATAAGCATGAGGTTTTCCTAGCAGCCCTTCTTGTGGTAAATTATCTCACAGTCTTCATCCTCTGATGGAGCAGCCACGGGGCCTTTGCCAAGGCAACACACACCCCTGTGCGAGGCTGTGGGGCCAACCCAGCCACTGCTTTATGTGGGCCCTGTCACCATCCAGATTTCATCCAGATGGCAAGAGCCGGGTGGGGATCCAGTTACAGCCCAAAGGCTCCAATTCCCTGTATAAATCACTCCCTTCTGGCCCCCAAAATCTGCAACATGTATAGGCTTTGTTCCCAATAACACCGAGCTGCCACAAAAACTGTGGATTTTGGGCACATCTTCAGCGTTTCCTGTAATGGCCTTCAACTGGGATATGTCAATCTGAATTTCAAAATCCTCTCCTAGGAGCACTTGTTGCCTCACCAAAGACATAAGGATATTTTTCCCTGCTTCTTCTTCCCTGACCCACCAGCATTACAGCATGAAACACCCAGGAACTGTGTTAACTCAGGCCCTGCTGTAGAGACCCACAGCTGAGTTCAGCAGAGCACAGGACAACATCAAAACAGGGTTTAAAAAAACCCGTTTTCAGTCGTGAGTTGGTGTTGGGTGATAGAAACTGGCTCAGAGTTTGTATTATTTTTCTTCAAGTCAACTTTTGCTGGCTTTGAGGTTGGTACCCGCCCATTTGCAGCCCCCCGGGGAGCTGCAATGGTGGCTGTACCTGGCACAAAAGTTCTCATCCCAATTTGATAAACCCAGCAGAATCCCTGGTGCTTCCAAAACCCCCTCCCAGCCCTTCATCTCTCTGTCCTAGGAGTTGAGGGTGTTTGTGCTGTGCGTGACCGTGTGTGGTTTGCGCACACGCAGCCCAGTCTGAGGGCATGTGGGAACACTGGCTTGCAGGAACAGAGACGGGTTGGCTGCGGCCCTAAACAAGCAAAGCTGGGGTGAGCGCTGCCATCCCATGCAAAATGCAAATCCTGCCGCCTGTGGCAGGGCTCTGCTGCTGAAGGAGGAGCCAGGAGAGGAGAGTTTGGTCCCTGGAGCTGTCACGGCTCTTCCCACGCAGGTGTAAACATCTGTCCGGGTCCCTGGTGGTCAGCTGGGATGTGGGAATATGGTAGCGGGGTATTGTGCACCCAGCCACAGACTGTGACAGTTGTAAATGTGATGCAGTTGTTACAGTGCAGGGAAAGAAAGGGAAGGAAGAAAGTTCAAGGGAGGGTCTCAAGGCTACAAGAAAATGTTGTCAGGGATGGTGATTTTCCTGGTGGGATTTACTAAAAGTCTGCTTTTGAGTTACTGTGAAGAATCAGTGTTACCAGAAGTTGGCTGTCCATGACTTTGTCAATCCTGAGTGTCTTTTCAGAAGAGAAGATTCACTGGTCCAGTGAAACCTCCACTGCTCAGGGTCCTCGGTCTAGGAAATCTGGGGCTTTTTGGAAGTTTGTCCACAGCACCTCACTTGGGATGAGTGCTCTCTTACATGGTTAGCACAAATCTAAATAAATACAGAAATATAAACCGAGCTGGAAATTTACTGAGTACAAGCTGTCTTGCAAAACTGCCTGTGTTTCCTGGCTCTGGATGGGATGGAAATACCACAAAACTCGCTGCTCTCAGGGTAACGTGATACTTCTGCTTCCGGGCTCAGCGCAAAGCGGGAGGTGGAAGCGTGTCCAGGAGAGGAAAAAGAAAACCAAAAACAAATTATAATCAAGCTCGTTTTTAACATGACAAAATCAAACTCTTAGTTAGAATGCTCGAAGTGGCCGCTGTGATCATCTACTCAACCCTCTTGCGTAGTGCAGGGCATAGAGTTTCGTCCTTCTGCTCCTCTGTGGCACAGAGCTGGAAGAGGCAGCTAACCTGGCCTGGAAATCTCCATGGGAATAAGACATGGGGTGTATCTGCCAGCTGGTTCTCATCTGACTCCTCTTCAGCCTAAGTGCTGCATCCTGGCCAAACAAACCTGGTTCCCCATGGGCCATACTTGTTCCCATTTCTCCAGGAGAGGGAAATCCAGTCTAACGCAATCTCGGGATGCAAATATTGTTCTGCAGCACAGGCATTGTAATAGTAGGCCACACGTGTCAGCACATGGCCTGGGGTGGTGGCTGGGGAATTTGGCCACCAAGCCCGTGGAGGCAGAGCCGTGCCCACCCCTCTCCAGGTCACCACCTCCAAGGCAAGGAGCACATACCTGAAGTGGTCTCGTGGGCTGAATGTGGTGCTGCCAGATCACATCTTTTTTCCCTGCAGATGCCTTTTATTTTGCTTTGTTTTATTGGTGAGGGCTCCCTTCCCGATGGCCTTCCCTCAGCCAGAGGTTCACAGACACAGTTTCTCCAGGCAAGTGACAAGTTATCTCATGGGGTCCCTGTAATTTTCCCCATCTGGCAAAATATTTGGAGAGAGAAGTTATGTCAGCTAAGGTGGCAGGGAAGGAAACAAAGCTGTGTCACTGCTGGGACAGCGTGATGTGGCTGTGATATTGCTGTGGCAGGTAATGCCCACAGTGTGAGCAGCCACATCCTTAGGAGAAGATGGGAATTTAGGGCACTGCACAGCTCCTCCCCCCGATCCAACCTCCAGCACAGCACCTTCCTCGGGGTGAGACAGGGACATTGACCCAACCTGCCTTTGTCACTGCTGCCCCCTCAAAAGAGAGGAGTGAAGGCCTGTGTCCTCAGCGCTGCCCTTGTCCCGGGTGTCCCCTCCTGCCTTTGCCAGCAAATGTCCTATTAACAGCATCTTCTGAGAGCTGATGGAGACCACACACGTCCTTTCAGCCAGGCCAGCAAATAACCTTCAGCTAAGTCTGCCCAGGGCTGTTTTGGATCTGGTGATCTGCATTTAGAAATAGTCTCGGTATTTTTAAATGTTGCCCGAAGCCATCTGCTCCCCTCTTCATTTTATGTTTTAATTGTCATTTATAACATATTATATGAGCTATTCAAAATCCAGACAGACACTGGAGGGAAGCGAGTGAGTCCTGAGCTGCAACGCACAGAAATCTCTGAAAGTCTTCCCTCGGCTTTCCAAGGGCTTGGGGCTGGCACCGCCATCAAGGGAGCCCGAGTGGCTGCAGCTCTGTGGGATCCTGGCTCTGGGACACACCCCGTGCATTCCACGACTGCTGCCAGGGCCAGGGATTTGCTCTTGGCTGGAGCCAGGCGAGCCCCTGATGTCTGCAGGGCTCCTGGTGGCCGCTCTCACAGCCCGGGCACAAGGAGGTCAACTGATTTTCTCAGGTCACCAGTGCGTGAGCAAATGATTCATCCCAGATTTTCCTGGCTCCTAAACCTTTGCTCAGCCCACAAGGCTGCTTAGTGACTTAGCAGGGCTCTGAGGAAGCCAGCTATAAATTGCAAGCACGCTATGGCCAAATGACTGGCTACGGTGTTTTCCACGTGCCATTTACGAACCTAGAGGGACTGACTGGTGGCTGGGAATTACTGACAGGGTGAGGAATGTGAGCTGTTTGATGAAGCAATGGCTTCAGGAAAAAAAAAAAATTTTCTTTGCCCCCTACTTTGCGGCAAAATCTTTCCACCTCTGTCTTTTCTGCCTGACCATGTGCAGAGCCCTGTGTTGTGACCCTGCGGGTGAGTTGCCTCTTGAAACTGGGACTGGTTTGTCCTGCCTCAGCTCAAACTAGCCCAGGTCACAAAGCCGTCGCCTGAGTCCTGCAGCCTCAGCAGGGCGGGATGGCCGAAGGGCACCCTGATGCTCCTGCAGGCTGAGTGACACCCCCCAGGAGCACAGGTGTCCCAGGTCAGGCTCAGACACAACTGCACACCAGCGCACCAGTGGTGAGAGGGCGGGCATGGATGAACCCGCTCGGTCCTGTGGGATGGCTTAAACTCCAGCTAAGACCCTCATCTTTTGGGAATGATGGCTAAATGGGCTAATGTGTGCTGAGAAATGTGCCGCCGCTCTTTGGTGGCATCTCAGCTTACTCTGGTGGCACCATGGTGCTGGCAACCATCTGAAACCCGGAGATACTTCCTTTTAGGAGATGCCTCTTGATTTCCTCTTGCTGGTTGTGCAGCCATGGGACCAGTAAGTGCAGATGGGCTGCAAATCCGCCAGGCCAGGCTGGTCTGGCTTCTGAGCATCCTCACAGTATGGGGAGTTATTACCACATTACTCTATTTTAATAATAATCTATTATATTTCAAACATATGGAATAAAGCAGGGCACTGAATATCAAGCTGTCTGAAGAAGGATTTCATGTTTTGGGGGTTTTTTTAGGAAATCCCGGGACATCAATGGGCAAACTGAGGGAGTCAGATGCTACAAAGAGAAGACAAGAGAGGGGGCCCAGACCCAGGCCCCTCTCAGCCCTGCAATGAGCAGTCCAGGACAGCTGGCACTAATTGGCACTTTCCTTGGCGGAAGATTAAGTGTGGAGGAGACAATGGGGCCTGGGCTGGTGCCTCGTGCCTGGAGGTGATCCCCAGCACTGAGACCAAAGCTCTCTGAGAGCACAGCGAGGAGAAGCTGCAGCGCCTGCTCCGCCCAGAGAAGAAAACCCCAAGTTTGGAGTGCAAGTCCACGTGCACAGGATGCGTGCCCACCACCAGGGCACATCATGGCAGGGCCACGGGCACATGTAGAGAGACAGCAGGGCATGGAGCATGCTGTGCTGGTGACCACGGAGCACCAGGGCCGAGACAAAGCTCGTGGTCACGTTGGCTGGCCATGGGCAGCTGGTCAAGCCCGCGACTCCCACTGAAACCCTCAGGATCAGGCTTCCAGCAGCATCCCATGCTGGGAACTCACAGCAGGAGGTAAAGCTGAAAAGCTTTTGCTTTCTGAAAAGCTGTTGCTCTGTGCAGTTGTGGTGTTGCTTCATGCAGAGCTGGGAAGAAATATAAAGCTGTGACACCTGGAACATGAACAGGTGGCTAGAAAGGACAGGCAAGAGCAGGAAACTTCTCCATAACGGAACATCACTTGGCAAAGAGGGATAAAGGAAATGTAACTTTTTTTTAAGAAATGAATTTATCATGTAATTTCTGGATTGCATTATAATGGGGATTTTTGTGTGTATGAGCAGTAATTCCATTCGTACTGCTTTTTGTTGGTGGAAAGTATATTCATTATCTTAGACTTATCTACTGGCAGCTCAGAGGCACCATTTCCTTTTGAACTTTGGAAACAAATTCAAACCGGGGCAGGGGGGAAAAGCCATCCCCACTTTACAAAGAGTTCTCCATGGTCAAAAATGCCCCGAGCTTAAGCTGCACTGAGGCTCCCAGCCAGCTGCAGCAGCGTCCCAGCAGTGTGACATCCGAACCCCTGTGTTTAGGATTACCACCCAGGTTCTCCAAAACTAAAGATATTTTTTTAATTATTTCATGAAATGCAAGCCAAGTGAACGCGATGATGCTCTCCTTGTTTGTCCCTTGGAGTGGGAGCACACAGTTGAGGCTTTGGTCCCTTCCCTCGTCCCTCAGCACAAACAGGAGAAGCAGCTGAAGGAACTTGGAAGCTGCAAGGATGAAGTGGAGCTCTCGGCAGTAACCAGAGCTGAGCTGAGGGAAAACAGCTGCGAGCTGGACACCAGCAGTGTCCAGTGCTGTCCTCAGGGGGCGATGGGAGGGGTGGTCCTTCACCTCAGGAGGTCCTCAGCCCTGCCGGTGCCGGGATTTGTCCCCGCCCAGCCCAGCCCGGTGTGGCTGTGCAGTTCTGCTGCAGCTGGAGGAAACACCCTCGTGGGGAAGAGGAGGTGGGGAGGGAGAGGTGCTCGGCAGCGCAGCGGGATAAGGAGCTCACAGAATGCAGATGCACGTTCGTGCTGGAGCTCCCTCACAGCCACAGCCGCTGGCAGCGCCCAGACAGGGATGTGGAGTCACAGAATCACCGAATAATTCGGAGTGGGAGGCACTTTTAAAGGTCACCCAGCCCAACCTCCCCGCAATGAGCATGGACATCTTCAACCAGATCAGGTTGCTGAGAGCCCCATCCAACCTGACCTTAAATGTTTGTGAGGGCGGGGCATCCACCACCTCTTCGGGCAGCCTATTCCTATGTGAAACACCCTCACTGTGAAATACTTCTTCCTTATATCTAATCTAAGTTGACCCTGTTTTAGTTTAAAACCACTACCCCTTGTCCTATGGCTACAGGTTCTTCTAGAAGTCTGCCCCTATCTTTCTTATTAAGTCCCCTTTAAATACTGACAAAGCAGCAACGAGGTCACCCCAAAGCCTTCTCTTCTCTGGGCTGAACAATCCCAGTTCCCTCAGCCTTTCCTCACAGCAGAGCTGCTCCATCCCTCTGATCCCCTTGGTGTCCCTGCTCTGGACTGGCTCCAGCAGCTCCCTGTCCTTCCTGTGCTGGGCCCAGGGCTGGATGCAGCCCTGCAGGGGGGGCTCAGCAGAGCGGGGCAGAGGGGCAGAATCCCCCCTCCCCTGCTGCCCTGGTGCCCTGGGCTCAGCCCAGCACAGAGGGGGTTTGGGGGCCAGTGCACACTGCTGGGCCATCCAGCCCCAGAAGCTGATGTCCAGCTTGCATTGGTTTTCTCAGGGCTAGCTTTTGCTCTCACACATCTTTGCATCTCCCTTTGCAGAGTGGAGACGGGATTTTTGGCAGTCCCATGACTGATGTGTGCCTCCAGGGTACAGCCTAGGACCGGCCCAGCAGCAGGATCTGGCCCGGGCTCCACTCAGCTTTATGCTGAACTCTCATTTCCACCCCTCTGTACCAATCTTGGCATCTCTGGGGATTTTCCTGTAATAATCCTGTCTATGCCATTGACTTAGACAATAGTAATTGAGCTTCAAATTTAATTAGAGTACGGGAACAAGCTGTCACTTGAATGAAGACACTTCTTGACTATTTATTGAAATAAATAATCTTACCTGACTTTGCAGCTTGACATGGAGGGACTAGACATTGGGATATCTTTCATGGCTGTGTTTATATCCTTTCTGTCAGGTGCAGCACTTCAATGAAATTCCAAGCCCTGGCTTCCAAAATGGTCCCGAGACTCTGCTTTCTCTAAACTTCCATTAGTGGTAGTGTAGAAAAAGAAGAGACCAAAGAAGGGATTCTCTCCGATCCCTCACTTCAAGTCCTTCCCAGCTCCCACCCAGCTGGACCTGCTGCCAGGCTGCCCTCTTCCACTGAGACCAGGGCACACAGGGCAGGAAGGATGTGCTGTGGCTGCTGGGTCATGCCCTGGGCAAGATATGTCTCAAATTAAAGGATCGATAGGATGAGGCAGGGGGTTTAACAGGAATATTTGGGCCTTCAAAACAGGCATGGTGTCCACAAGCTCGCCCTGGGAAGCTGAAGTGGCTGAAGATGCTCTGAGACTCAGGCTGTAGTTAAGGGAACTCATTTGCTTCTTCGAAAAGTACTGAGCAGTGTCATTTATTCCAGAGGTGATTGCCTGGAATTCCTCTGTGGGACCATACCACCTCTAATAAGCAATTCATTCCCTCCAGCCTTTACAGTTACCCTCTGCAATGATCGATGTCTTGGGCATTTGGTTTTAGAACAATAGTTTTTAGAGAGCGGTTCTTCACTGCTGTGACTTGATGCCTGCCTCTGTGACCTCACAATCTGAAATCCATCCTTTGCCAGCTGTTCCCAGCCCAAAAAAACACACCTGGACCCACAGAAAGTTGAGCTCCAGGTTCAGAACACAAACTTGGTTCTCACCTGCCAGGGGGCTGAGCTACCTGAGGCCACCTTGGACTTCAGAAAAACTTGAACTTCTGCCAAAATTCATAATCAGTGCCCATTTATATTTTGCTGGAGTTGTTTCCTACCAGAAATTCTGAGTTTATGAACAGAGACATACATTTTTAAAGCTCATGCTTATTTTATAATCCCAACCTAGTGATTTTTTTTGGTACCCACTTAGTTATGGGTGAATCACACACCTTTGCTGACGCAGCCTCACACCACCTTCCTCACAGATATATCTGCTGTAGGTGTGTCAGAGAGACGAAACCTTCTCTTGCTGATACCTGAGCCTGAAGTGCAGAACATTTCAGTTCTCCTTCATCAGTTTCAGTGAACTCCACTCCCAGAATGGAAACGTGGGAGTCCTGGTTCCTGACTGCCACGTTACAGTGAGCAGGAAAGTTTCAAGAGTGGGATGCACACCCTGGGAGTGCCTCAGTGATCGTCACCCTGCTCCTGTCCACCAAAGCATGGGGGTGTGTGAGCAAAGCTGTATCCATCCAGGGGCGACCATGTGGTTCTGCCATCTCCTCTTCCTACAAACTCAAACACGACCTCAGACCCCAGCTTTCCTCCTGCTATCCTCTTTGCTATTCCCTTTTGGGTCTGGGTAAGTGTTTGAAGAACATCCCCTCTTGCCCTTCCAATGGGTCAAACATTTGTAAGCTTTATGCAGGCAAAGTTTTCCTGCCACATTCACGAACTGAGGCAAACAGACAAGCCTTATGAAGAAGGAGCAGGATGGTTTCTGTCCCATTAAGGGAATTTATGAGAAACTCAGTACGGTTTTGGAAAAAAAAAGTGTTTGCTTAGATGATGGACGTCTGTTGAATATTAATCTTTTCTGGGTATATGGCACGCTTTCTTAAAGAAAGCCTAAATTATTCAGGAGTATTTGCATGCTGAGATACGGCAAATTTACAGGCAGTACAAATCAGACTTTTGCATCTTAATATGAACGGAAAGCAAGTCCCAAATTTGGCTTCTTAATACTTTATTGGCCATCTCCTGCTAAGTAAAATAATTAGGCCGCTCATTAACATACAACATACATCATGCTGGAACAATGGTCACTTTAATCCTTATACACAGCACTGGCAAAATAACTGTGAGATGCCACAAATCCATGTTTTAGGCTATTCTTTTTATCCATTTGCTCTTTTACAGGATGGCAGTGACAGGAACGTCACCGGTGACAAACAGCAGGCAGGCAGCAGCCTCTGCCCCGGGGAGGTGACAGTCTGTGAGGGATGGGGTGGTGACCAGGGCTGCCCTGGGGGGTGTCCCCCGCTTTGTCCCCCTCTGTCCAGCGCTGTCATCCCCTGAGCTGTGCTGGCCCCTGTCCCCACTGCCGCCGCGGCGCTCACAGGGAAGCGCCAGCCTTATTTATGTAACAGCTGCTGTTTTTAGGTGCTGTCACTCACACGTTCGCTGGAAAACATGGTACTTGAAGAGCTGCTACACTAGTACAGCATATGCCGGAGGCAAAACTATATATATATTAAAAAAAAAAATATCCTTGTAAAAAAAAAAAGAATTAGAGCAGGATTATCACAGCGTGTCAGCCTCCCATCCGCAGCCCGGCCGGTGCAGCGCCTCACCAGGGCCACGTTTGGGAAATGATGCCTGAGTTTAAAGCCTTTGTGGATGGAATTGATTTTGTTTTATTTCTCTGGTCAGGATCACAGGAGGTGCTCTTAGGTGATCCAAATTCCTGCTTTTATTAGCAGCTCTAGGCTGGGTAGAGGATGAGATGGTGCCAGTGATCTCGTGTGGAGGAAGGAGCTGGGACCCAGCAGCCAGGCAAAAGCAGTCCCTGTCAGGCTGGGGCTGAGGCCACCTTGCCTTCCTCTGCTGCCCTCCACCTGCCTCAGCGTCACAGGTTTCTCCCCATGTCCAGTGCAGGGAAAAAATACTCTCAGGTGTACACACACAGGTTTTAAATGCATGTGATGCAGACTGAAATCCAGCAGTGCCAGTTCTGAATGGAGATACCCACAAGATTTCCATCAAAAGTCCTGTTTCTGCAGTCGTAGACTGTGATACAAAAACAGAGCTGCTGCTGGAAAATATGCCCTCAGACCAGGGCAGCGCGTGACCTCCATGGATCTGAAGTCTTTCAGTGATGCTGGCTGATCATCAGAGCTCATGCTTCAGATTCCCACTGCTTGTTCTCAAAAGCAGATCTCCGCTATAATTTAAGGGTGTTTTAGAGCAACTACCTCAATTTTCCTCTGTCCCCCAGTTTGTAGAGGTGAATGTGTGTAGGCACCCTGTGCTTCCTGGATGACTGGAAGCCTGCCCACTGGCTCCAGTGGACTTTGGGTTTGGCTCTCCCACTAAACTGTCCTCCACGTCCTAACCAGCATCTCATGTTCCCCACCATTTCTTTCCCATCGCACACACATTTAATACACATCCATGAGCAGCTGAGTGTGAAAAGAGGGAGAAACCTGAAAGAAATTAAGGAAATCAGCTGAATGGAATAGAATAGACCAGAACTGTATATTTCACTTGGAAGGGACCTACAGTGATCATCCAGTCCAACAGCCTGAGCACATCAGGGCTGGCCAAAGGTTGAGGCATGTTTTAAAGGGCATTGTCCAAATGCCTGTCAAACACACCTGGGGCATTGACCACCCCTTTAGGAAGGCTGCTCCAGTGTTTCCTCACCCTCTTGGTACAGAAATGTTTCCTGATGTCCAGTCTAAACCTCCCCTGCACAGCTTTGAACCATTCCCATGCATCCTATCCCTAGATACCAGGGAGAAGAAATAATCAAGCCCTCTTGTAGGTGTGAGGAGATGACAGATGGATGCATGGTGGTCTCCTGTGTACCTGGGTGAAGGCCACATCTTCTCTCAGCTTTGCCAGCTGCAGGTCTCTGTGTGCACAGGTGTGGGAGGAGGACAGAAAGGGTGCGATGGATGGCACAAAATATCAAGGATCTGCCATGTGTCCTGCTTCCTGCCTGGACCAGAGGAGCTAGGAGGGAATCCACCCAACGAACCAGTTCAGCTATTGCATGGAGCAACCAAGAAGCCACTGCCTCGGCCCCGCACCTCTCCTGTGTGCTTCAGGCCCTCCTCAGCATGTCTGGCCAGGCTGGTGTAAATCAGAACCTCTCCTCCGAAAGCAGTGCAGGGACCTGCAGCAGCTGTGAATCTGACACGCTGCGCCAGCTTGCAGCTCACCCAGCTGTGTTTGATTTACATCTGGAGCCACTTGGAAGTTCACGTCAGAGGAAGGAAGGGGCAGGAGCTGCGCAGGAGGGACTGCTTGAAAAATGCCCTCTGCTGGAACGAGCCAAGCCCCACGGAAGGCAAACGGCTGGGAGAGGAGTCAGGCACTGATTTTCTCCCTCTTCCCTTGCCCTGACGATGCCAGGCTTCCTGCAACTACTGATTATGATGATTACAGTGTTTCTGGTGTGTGTATGTGTTTGTGCACACGTGTGCAGCGGTTTCTTGCTAAACCCCGCTCGGCTGGACGCTGCCAGATGGTACAAAAGCTTACCGGAATTTCATTTTCAAGTAAACCACAGACTTGGATGAGCTAATGTTGTTCCACATAGAAAGCCACAAAATTCAACACAGTGATGTTGTTTCAAGACGAGGACATGTCAAGCAAGGGAACCATCCGGTCGGCTCTGAAAGAGCTACACTCTCCCCCTCATGACTTTGGAGGCTGTTTATGTACGGGTGCCGGGCATGCGGCACTGCAGCTCGGGTTAAACCTCTCCCCACAGCTGATGCCTGTGGAGCAGAGCCTTGGCAGAAGTGGTGCAGGAACCACATCTGCTCATAAGCCTTCCTGTTTTGTTTCAACCACTCCTGGAAGGCTGGCGGCCCCTGAGGATCTCTTTCTCCACAAGGACAGGTACACCAGCACTGCTGGGGGATGTGGCTCCACGTAGGTACCCTCGCTCTCGTCAGGTGATACTCAGCTCCTCAAAGCCCAGAGGCTTGGGGGTGTCCTGGGAACCAAACTGGGACCAGTTGTCCATTTGATGTGCAGCTCTCTGCTGTCACAGCTTTGCCAGGAGTGGTGGCTCTGGGTGGGGTGAGGACGAGCGACTTGGACACCAAGGGGTAAAGCAGCAAAAGGACTTCAGCACTGCAGCGGTTCCTGCATCCAAAAATCCCATCTCCAGAGGTCTTCTCTCCCTCCAGAACCTCCAGGGTGGGAGTCATGAAGCTGGCAGCAATAGAGGCTGAGCAGGACATGGATTCAAGTCAGCCACAAGAAGAGAGCCCCGCTCAAAGACCCACCTCTGCCTGCATCACTGCCCCAAGCTGTCTGGCAGAACCCAGGTACGTAGTTTCTGTGCATTTAGCCCCAGACAGCCTAATGCTGGCACGAATAGTGCTGTGATTTAATAACAAATTGGCAAAAGCCCTCCCACCCCAGCGAGAGCCACCTCCAGCCTGTGGCCAGCGAATTAGGTCTTGGCCTGGCTTGAGGATGTGTGGCTGGGGAAAGTGAGCCCAGTGCTGGGGGCCAGCAGCCACAGCACAGCCTCCCACAGGATTCTGGCACAGGGCAAGCCTGAAAAAGGGCTTCAGTGTTGTGACAGTGAGAGTTTGCAGCTCCCAAGCTGGAGGACCCAAAAGCAACAGTGCTAAGAGGGGCCAGGTCTCCAGCTCAGGAGAGGTAAAGGAGTCACCACCACTGCCCTGAGGAGACTCACCAGTGGTGGTGGCATTTTTCCATGTCCCAGCATCGCAAGAAGCACCTCCAGCCACATTTGCCACAGTTAAGATTTAGTTTCCATTTTAAAATGCATTTACTGTTGGTGTCCTGCTGTGGAGGGTTGAGCAAGCACTGGCTCAGCCTGATGGTCGCTGCACCAGCCCGCTCTGCCTTGGGCTGAGAGTCTTTCTCTGGCTGCTTTTCATGCCTATTTTCAGCTGTTGCCATGCTGCCTATTTATTTCAGCCTGTTGTTTCCAGGGATGTGGCCTTCCCGCTCCTGAGGAAGCATCCAAACTTCAGCAGAGAGAGCAAAGAAATACAGTAAAGGCATTTTTTCCTCCTTAAACTTTCAAGCCTGCAGGATGGATTTTGTTTCAATTGAATCTTTATAAATAACTTTCTATTTCACACTCACCTGTTCATTTTCTGTTCTACTTAAAATCAATATCACTGATAATTGTCTCTCAGAGCGTTTATACATCACTGGAAGGTGACTAACAAGGGAAAGTCTTTATCAATATTTTTTCAGACCACTTTCAGTGAATTAACCAATGAGAGATGGCAGATTGATGTAGACTGGGTCCTAATTTTTACCCACAAATAAATGCTTTCTCAGAAGGAGAAGCAATCAGATCCTTCCTGGTAGCTCTGACAGCCGCAGCAGGAGGGTCACCCTGTGGAGCTGTGACCTCTCTTCCTGAGCCATGGAGGCACCTGATGGACGTCTGTGATGCCCCAAGGTGGCTGCTACATCCCTGGCTGCCCCTCAGACTCCTGCTTGTGCCTCCCCTACCAGCCCTGCTCTCAGCAACCTGTGTCCCCAAGGCTGTTCTTCTTCCCTCCTCATCCTTCACCCAGCATGAATATTTTTGTGGCTGAGCTTCCTATTTGGCCCCTAATCTATGTTTGGAAAGTTTTCTTTATCAGTCAAAGCAACTGTGGCTGGACCTGCTGCTAGAAGGATGAATGAATACCTCGGGTCAAAATGTGCATTTTACTGGTGAGTTGTCCTGCCTCTCCTTTTATTTCTTCCACCTTCCTGTTGCACTGGTGCATAACAACCTGGTGAGCTCCTCCTTAGCTAGAAGCAGCCAACCTATTCCTCGTTTGCATAGCACCAAGTGCTCTGGAGCCACTATCCACTGTGGGGACGTTGTTTCTTGTAGCACATGAGCTGCAGACACCTCAAACATTAACAGACACAAAGCCCCAGATAATTCCTTTTGCTGAAGCTTCTCCAAGCAGCTCCGTATGGATGTCCAAGGGAGAGGGGGAGCCAAGATGCCCAGCTTGCTTTGGAGGCTGAAGAGCAGCAGCTGATGTTCAGCACCACACAGCAGCTCTCCCCTGCTCACTTGGAGGGCAGAGTAGTGCTGGTGGCCCGTGTGGCCTCTCCCCAGGATGCTCAGGACAAGCTTTTTGCCCAGCCCTGTCCTGCTGGTGCCAGCCTGCCGGGACCCTGGAGCAGGAGGTTGACCTCCATTTGCTCCATGCCTGGTTCTCTGCGTGGCCCTGGTGACAGATGGTCACAACAAACGAGCTGCAGGTCACCCGTGTCCTCTGCTGTTCTTCGTGGGGAGCACAAGCCTTGCGCAAGGCAAGTGGCTGCATGGTGCTCGGCGGCAAATAAATCATAAGAAATTCATCTATGAGGGATTTCTCCCGCTCCCTTCTTTGCAGAATTACTGGGACCCTGTCCAGCAAAATAACAACATTTTTGAAAGCAGAGGCAGTAATTTACAGTGGTGTAAATCAGAAACGCTGCCCCAAGCCCAGCGGGTTTGCCCCACATGATTCACACGCTTGTTTGCAAACATGAACACCACGGTCCCCGGCCAAAAGGTTTGCAGCCCAGGGAGGGAAAAGGCTGGGAGCAGGAGCTCAGAGAGATGCCATAGCTCTCTGGGAGTGTGCTGGAGGTCAGTAGCAGAGCTGGGTTTGTGTTTCCCAGATCTGTGCTCTGCTGTTGGCACACATGGACTTGTGCTGCCAGCTTCCAAATGACCCAAAGGAGAGCTGGTGGTCCCGAGCTGTGACAGCTCGCAGTCTGGATCCCAGCAGGGGCATTTGTCAAGTCTGAGAGCTTGGTCCATGATGGGCAAAGTCTTTACCCCTCTTTGCCCTCCTCTCTCCAAGTGTTTTGGGGCTGGTTTCCCCATGTGAGCTTTGCCTCCCGTGGTGCTCAGAGCTACACAGGCCACTTACTCTGTGTGTGGAAGGGAATAATCACCATGGAAATGAGTAGCTATCAGCAGTGAATCTCCTAATCCCAGAGGATGAACTTCAGGCTCAATCCCAGAGAAGGCTGGGCCTCCCATCAGCATCTGGTGGCATGGCTGAGTGCCAGCCTCTCCCGACCACGGTGCTGCCTGTGAGGGTACAACAAGGGCATTTTGGATGGAAGCTGTAGGGTATCTTAGAGAAAAAGAGGGAGAAGAGCAACATTTTTACTTGTTTTCTTCCTTTTCTTGTACATTCTTTTCTTTTTGACTTGATCTAGTTTTCTACAACTACCACAAAATGCATGGCCCACTAACCAGGGAAAACCCCCACGAATTTCAAGCAGAAGGGCTAGAAGATTGGGGCCATCCTGCTCCTTGCAGATGCCACGACCACGCTCAGACATTCACTGGAGCAGAAGGTGGGTTTGGGCGGTGCCTGTAGGGGCAGGGAGTGACATTTGGAGGAGGGCTGGATTCCATATGCTGGGGTGTAAGGCTTGGGGTTGTGCTGCCACAGCTTGCTCCAGAGGAGCCTGTGGGATGCACTGAGCTGCTGCCAGAGCCAGTGTGCCCAGCAGCCACACATTCCCACTGCTTGCACAATGTCCTGGGGGAAGTTGCTTGGACTCCTCGGCCCCCAGGGTGCTGCTTTGCACAAGCACTCGTACCCTTGTGCTGGAGGGGGGTGCCCCGGCCCCGAGGTGCCCCAGGGATGAGGAATGGCCACTCCCAAGCACCACACACACAGAAGCTCACTCTGGTCACCCGGAGGCTGATCCCATGATTTAAAGCAGGAGGGGCTGATTCACTGCTCTCAGCAGCCAGCAGAGTGTGGGTGGTTTGGTGTGTTTCTTAACTCCCCTTTGGGACGCTGCCAGTGAGGGCATCCCCGGAAGGACAAGGTGCAGCTGATGGTGACAGGGGCTTGCAGGAGGATGACAGCTCCTGCAAAGGCAAGCAGAGCCCCTCCAGCCAGCCAGGATGCCCAGGTGCACAGGGAACTGCTGGGATGCAGCCCTGGCACAGTGCAGAGGGAAAACCTCTGCCAGCTGCCCCCATCACCTTCCACGGCCTTTGGCTGTCCCCGATAAAAATAGCCACTCGCCTGTGTGCTGTGCATGCAGCAGGCAGCTGGGCACTGGGACTTTCTTTTTCAGCTGATTGCGTGGCATCTATTTTAGCAAGTAGCTGCTCTCGAGAGGTTTTGCTCATGGAAACACCTGCCCACTGCTGTGCTTGCCCCAGCCAGCCCCCAGGCTCTGCAGTCAGCTGCTGCTCCCACTCTGTCCCTCCCCACGAAGCCCATGGCCCTCAGTTGGTCACTAAATTTGTCATGCCTCAAAACTGGGTCTCTTTACATCACTGCAGGGGATCAGCTGGGCCCTCTGCCTTCTTGGTGAGCATTTCAACCAAAACTTGTTAAAGTAGGTTTGAGAAAAGGGACCCACATCCTCTTACCGTCCGTGAAATGAACAGGTTCAAACTAAAGTCCCAGAGTGGGCTTATGCCTCGCTTCAACTGCATTGGAGCATTTATAATGGAGGTCCAGGAACTCCACTAAGGGGTCTCCAAGATGGAGCTGTGTTGTGAAGGCCCTCTCAGCCCACTTCTTGTCTATGGAAGCAGCAAAGGTGCTGTGGGCAAACTGGTTCTGGCTTGGGAATGGCTCATGTCCAGCCTCCTTTCTCCACTGTGCCTTTGAGCTCCAGCCTCCGCACAGCATCCCTTTTTCCAGGAACAAGTGCTGATCTTGGGAATGATGGGCGCGCACTTCAGTGGGGTTCTGTGCTGCACCCCACAAGGCAAGCCCCTGAGCAGCCCTCAGCATAGGTAGGGAGGGAGATATGGGAGTTGAGGGTCTCTGAGGCTTTCATTTTCAGAGGCAATCAGCAATTCTGGCTGCCTTCATTGTGGGTCCATCTCAGGGCAGCTTCAGCTGAGCTGGCTTGCAGGCACTGTAGAGTTACCTCCTGCTCTGGAAGTCAAGGCCTTTGGAGACTTCTCAGGTGACAAAAGGGTTGCTCTGCCACTGCTGAAAACTGCAGCCCAGGAACGCAGCCGTGCGTGGTCCCCAGAGGCTCCCCGAGCTGCAGTTGGCCTCATCCTGCCCCTGCTGGCTCAGCAGCATCCCCCCAAAACTGAGGGCTGCAAAGCTCCATGAGCTGTGATGGGACACAATTCTTGTGTTGCAGCTGTCCCTGTGTCCCCTGTGGGATGCATTCAGGTTGGGATGGGCTGGGATGGGTGGCTGCAGGATGGAAGCCGGTGTAGGGAGGGCAGGGAATGAGCTGCACAGCTGCCACCTCCTTTTCCTCCTGCCATGTGACACAGAAAGCACCCTGAGAGGAATCAATTTCCCCTGTTCCTACTCTCTCCAGGCCCGGAGTCTGTTTGGTGGGAAGAGTGAAAGGGGGAGAGCAGATGAGTGCCTGCGGTACTTCCCATGGTCAGGAACTTTCTCATCCTTCTTTCACAAGCTCTCCCAAACCCTTCTCTCGTGGGATCTCTGGACGGAGGCAGGAGGACATCAGCCATCCCTTTCATGGAGCCAGCAGCCTCCCTGTGGACACAGGTCCTGCCTCTCATGTAGCTGCATGAGCATTGCTCTCTCCCTGGCAGCCTGCCCAGGCACTGCCACAGCTCAGGGGTGGCTCTGAGTCCCGAGGGCCTCAGCAGAGGCCCTGTCCTAGCACACCCTCAGGTTTTTGGCATCCACACACGCCCTGCAACCCCATGCCACCCACCCATCACCAGCCAATGTGCCACTTGCCCGAGACATGCCTGCCGTAGCTGGCCTGCGCCCTTTTGCCTCTGAAAACAAAGCTGTGGGTGATGATGGGAAGCAGCGAGGCGGAGGGAAGGGGTGCAGGACTCCAGCTTGCCTCACGCCGTGTGCCTCGCTGGCCGGGCGAGCTGTTTGCTTGTGCTGCTGCAGCCAGCCCTGGGATGGTGCAAACCAGCGGCTGCCAATTGACGTCAGAGGAGCGCCGGTGGTTTGTGCGAGCTGAGGGACTGCTTCTGCTCAAGGTGGGTTTCCAACACCACACAGAAATGCTTAAATCCCCCTGCTTCCCCTCCCTCTGCTCCAGGAAACAAGTGCCTTATTTCATTCACTGGCGGGTTTGGTTATGGCGTGAATCCTGCCCATATTTTGGCTACTCAGTTGTTTGCTGAGGACCAAGCAGCCCAGATAATACTAGCAAAGAGCAGGGGAGTGAAAAAAGAGGGGGGAAATAAAGTGAAGCCAAGTTTAATCTCCTCTGCCTCAGCTTGTGCCACATGTTTCCAGACAGGACTACAGCCATGTATTTTTTTCTTCTCGCATCGCCTGCGATGTTTTTGAGGCTTGTGAAAAAGTGGGATGCTGAGTTCCTGCCATCCTTCTACTCTTCCCCTTCAAATCACTGCGTGTTCTGTGCAATGTGTCTGGGCCAAGGCAGTTTGTTTGAACTTGCTGCATTTCCCCTCGACTGCTCAAGTTTTCCTTTAGCCACCTTATTTTTATTTTGTGTTGCACTTATTAGCTGCAAACCCTCTGGTTTTCACTTGTCTCTGGCTGGATTTGACAGTGACAGTGTCAGTTCGTTCTCCCTAAGCCCAGACCAACATCTTTAACTGCAACATATCTTTCCAAACCCGGAGTGATTCCTACAGGGCGTGCTTGGAGGAGTCAATGCCTTGACTTCCATGGGCTTTGGGTCAGGCCTGCGCTCTCGGATCACTCCGTACGTGTTGCTGCCAGTCCATGGGGCCGGACCCTTTAAGATTGTCCAAAACAAACACACTCCGGGTGAGATCAGTGCACAGATCATCACGTGAAAAGCTCTGTGATAACAGCTGACTGCATGTTTGCTTTCATATGGCATTGATTTTTGTTTCCCTGATTATTTTTAGTCTTCGAGGTTGTCCCTTAATCAACCTGCTTTCTTTAATAGCTGGTGTTGCCCCTAGTGTGCTGCAGCAGGGCTAATGATGCTTGGGAATGGGAAATGTGAGTTAGTTTGTCATCCATCAGTGGACTTGAATCAGATCCTTATACAGCCACTGAAAGAAAAACCCCATCAAACTCCGTACCAGCCCCAATCAACATGTTCCTGTTGGTGGGAAAAGCCTCACATTAAGATGTGCCATGCTCAGGCAAAGACAAATCAAACAAATCTTTATTTCTCTTCTACTCTACCTGCTGTTTCCCTCCAGGGGTGAGGATCTGTGGCCCCGAAGCTGTCTGGGGATGAAGAGTGGAGCAAGCTTGGCACTGAGCCCCAGCTGGAGTGAACCTTTCAAATGGGGTCAGCTTCCCTCAGGGATGAGGCTGAGCCTTCACACCCCAGGATCTTGCAAGCCCTGCAAGCCTCTCTTGCTCAGTGCAACACCTGAGCACAGAGGGGTCCCTGGTTGTTGTCTGCAGGTCCTGAATTTTCCCTTTCAGGTGTAATTTGGTGGCATTAAGACCAAGGCCTACTGTTCCCAAAGCGCAGTAGCCACACCTGCCACTTGCAATGAAATCCCCTTGTTGTCTGTTAGCAGGCAATTATCCTGTGGGATTTTCAAGCACTGGATCTCTGTAATTTTTTGACAATTTGCTGTAAGCAACAGCATAATCAGCGGCTAGAGAACTCACGAGAAGTCTCAGGAGGCAGTTTGCAAATTGTCCCTTCCCTGCCCTGGCTAAGCTGGACTGGCTCACACAGAGCCCACAGACCCAGTGCTTATGTGGGGTCAGGGGAGGATGTGCCAGCAAAGTCCTGCCTCATTGGAAAATGGAGAAGCAAGAGAAGCACTGAAACCTGGGTGGAGTGACTGACAGAAGTTTTATTAGAAGTAAAGTGGAGATGCAACTCCTGTTAATTCAGAAGCACAGAATTTTGCCGGCTGAGATCCTACCATTTCCTTTTGTACACAAGGAAAAAAATGCTGAATCTGCAAACTGTAGCCTTACCAGAATATATATAGATATATGAGTACATCCCATAAACTGCCCTTCCCCATCCCTCTCCTCTCCCAGTCAGGTTACAAAATTTCCTTCCTTTGGTGACAGCAAAGAATCCTGGCTGCCTGGGTCCCCACCTGAGGCAGTCTGGAAGAATTGGACAAACCATAAAAATACACTAATTTTCACATTCCTAACCTAACGACACTTTGGATCTTGAAAACCCAAAGTGCCTGATTTCTGGGGGTTTATTTTCTGCACGTTTTCACTGTTTCTCAGCGTGTTGGCAGGTTTGGGCAGCAAAACTGGGTGGGAGGATTTTGTATTTCCTCATGTGCGTGCTGCTCTCCTGCCTGGATTCACAAGGTAGAAGGGAAAGTGTAAATGCCTACTTTCTTCCCTTTTCAGTGTGATTGTTCCCTAAACTATCCCACCAAATCCCTGGTGACCAGTAGTGTCAGTATAAATGGGGATGGCTGCAGGGCTTGGTTGGCTCAGGCACATTATGGATCTGGGACAGCAGCTTCCCCTGCCCTCCCCGTGTCAGCTCCGGCAGCTGTGCAACTGGAAGAAAATGTCCCAAAAAAGACATGAGGGTGGTTTCCACACACGTCTGCATGTGTGCAGCTCCAGCTCCAGCAGTGATGCTCCCAGCCAGCCTCATGGAGGACAGATGAGGGAAAGGCTTCCTCTCACCACAGTTTTGTTGAAAGAGAAATCCCACACTGAAGTGAGGAGAAATCCCTCTTCAGTCAGCTTTAGGCTAATTAAAAATAGTTCTCCTTGCACAGCTATGAGAGTGAAACGGGGTTAAAACCCTGTCTTGCTCAAATATCTCATTTCCAGGACAATCAGGGCTCGTAAAGCTGAGGGTTGCCTTAATCGGTGTCACTTTCTGTATCTCCTGTAACTTAAGGTCAGCCCAGCACTCATCAGTCAGAATCCATCTGACTGAAGGAGAGAGAGGCAGGTACTCAAATCAGCCTCTGCAGCCTATTCTCTCCTCTCAGACCACGCTGCTGCTCACATTTGGTGGCTGACTCTCAGATGCCTGTGCCAGGAAGGGACACCTCGGTGCACTTGGGTGAAGCTCCAATGTAAAGATGGCTTTGTGGAGTATTGAGGTAACAAATTAAATAGGTATTGCCCACAACTTCTTTAAAAAGAAAGCAAAAGGAAATCACCAGCCCCGCCCCAACAAGTTTGAAGTTTAGATGAGGCTTTCAACTGTTTGCTTGGACAAAGGCATGGAGACCAGGTACCAAAACCAAAAGAAAAATGTACCCCAGTCTTTGGAGATGCAATCAACTGTTTATGATATTTGGCTACAGAGGCAATAGCAGAGGATAAATGCTACTGAGTAGTGATTACTAGAGGCAGCCATTTAGCAGAAAGCAAAAATCCCTGGGGAGGAGCAACTGCAGAGACCTGAGATGAGCTACCCCCAAAATTCACCTTCTTGGAGCCCTTGCCACAGGTGCAGCAGCCGCTCAGAAATGAACTGGGGAAGATGTTGCTGGCTGAGGGCACAGCACTGCCTGACGTGACACGGGACAGGGCTTCCCTACGCCTCAGAACAGCTCGGCCCTGCCTTGGGATTTATGTTACAGACCAGCAAGGAGCAGAGGTCCCGCACTGCAGCCGCGGGGAGCGGTGGGTCCCCCGTGCCTGCCGTGCCCGCTGCCTTAAGGAGGCCCCGAGCTTCGTACCCGGGACTGAGCTGCTGTTGTTCCTCTGCACCTCCCTCGAATCCCCCTAAGCCAACACCCTTCGCTAAGACCGAAAAACATTTTCCAGACGCAAGCATGTGTACGTGTGTGGGTGGGTGGGGTGCAGAGGACTATGAAAATTTCAAGGCGAGGTATGACATCCTGGCTTTCTAAATATAGAGGACCTGAGCTGCGGCTTCTCTCACACGCTAGCAGCGTGCTTTCTCTTTCGAAAGGCCCCCAGAGCAAATATTGCACTGGCTGGGAGCGTGAAAAAAGGAAAAGAAAAAAAAAGAGAGAGAGAGAGAGAGATAAAAAAATGAGTCCTGCGAGTTGATTGCAGCTCCCGGCGTTCTTGCGCAGAGTTGTTTTTTAGGCAAAGCTCCAAGCGGTGCCCACGCAGAGCCAGCCGGGCCAGCGAGGCGCAGATGGCCGTCACATGAAGGCTGGTGGCAGCCCCAGCGTGGGGCCGGGGCCTGGCGGTGCTTCCCCTTCGCCCACCAGCCCCTGGCCTTCCAGTGGCAGCAGGGGAGGGAGAGGGGCCCAAACCCTGGTGGGGCTGAGAGTGTGACATTTTGGCTGCCCGTGAGGCGCCGCGTCTCGGTTCCCTTTTTGCTGCCATTATTGTTGCTTTGCTGTTTGCATAGCATGGCATCAAAATGCCTCAGAGCCAGAGGAAAGTGGTGGCTGCTGCTTCTCCTTTTAAAAACCCAAGCAGTTATCCATGCAACACCATCACTCTCTGCGTGCGTTCGGGTGGAGGAGCAGGCGTGACACCAGGGGGTTATGGCCTTTGGAAAAGTTCTGCAGAACTGAATTTAATCGAGACTGATGATCTCTAAGCCAAGCTATAAAATCCAGCGGAGAGTTATATCCCGGTAATAGACCCTATTAGAGGGTCTAGCACAGTCTATAGAAAGGATCTCCTCTCTATTAAATTCTCTGGGGCTTGAGTTCTCATTTACACAAAGGGCCCTTTTAGCTGTGTAAAATGGCCATAAAGTAGGTGTAAAGATGATTGATGCAGTCTTTACAACCCCTTTACACTGGGAAAACAGTGTAAAGTGGCCAGGGTGCAAATGAGAATCACACCTGGGTTTGTGAGAGTAAATTACATTGAGCCCTTCGCAAATTCTGTGTGTCCATAGAGGTTTAATCCTACCCCTTTCTGTGGAATTCACCTAGAAGATAAATTTCCCTGGCTTGTAAAAAATTACTTTCTTCTTCAACACGTCTGTCCTTTCCAAGCCTTTTAGTCCCAGTCTTTCTCCTGGTGCAGTCTATGTGGGCTCTGACACTGGGAAAAGACTGGGAGGTGTCTGGATATGCTGTGGTAGGTGAAAATCCTTTAATTAATATTTTCCCAAACTCTTAATCCAAGCAAAATACACATTGTAAAACCATACCCAGGGGGAAACCAGTTCCTAAACCTTCTGAGTCTGTTTCTCCATCTCTTCTGTTTGGATTTTATGCTCTTGAGATACATGAAAAGGAAATAAAGAAGTTCATCTTTGCTAGATTGAAATGCCCCGTATTTATTCATTAAGCATATAAACCACTAACAGAATATATGATGAATATTGCTTTCTTCCAGAGCAAAGGGTTAAGCTGCACTGTGCTGATTAGCAAACTGAATTTGTGGCTGGAAGTGGAGGGTGAGCTGATATGGAGGTGCACAGCTTGTTAAGTGGAGCAGGCTCTGTTATCCAGACCTCACTTCTCCTCCCTGCCGACACGCCGAAGGCACTTACAGCAGCTCTGTGATCATCCCCGCTGCGTCTGCCGTGCTCCAGAGCAGCACCAGCAAATCTCAGCCCAGGGTGAGCAGGCAGAGGCCAGGCACCGCCAGCCCAGCCCCATCCGACAGCCTCTGGGAGCTGATGGGAAACAGGGAGTGAAAACATGTGGGTGAGGCAGAGGTCAGAGGATTAAGGAGACAAAGGGCAGCTCTGGTGGAAATGCTGCTGGGCCGGAGCTGGAGTGCTGCACACCAGGCTATCCTCTGAACAACAGCCACATTTGGGATGGGCAGGGGGGGAAGCATGCCCTGCTCTGCCAGCAGAGCCTTCCTCTTCTTGTGCCAGCCATCGGTGCAGTGGTGAGGGTGGGAGGAGGCCCCAAAGCTCAGCTGTCATTTAGGCTCCCTTTGATCCCTTTCCTGCTTCTTGTTATCTTCTGTGTGGAGAGAGGATCCCAGATTTTTGGCTGGAGGGAGGGGCAGGTGCACTGAGGGCCGTGCAAGTAGGGGGAAGGTACATCCTCTGCCCTGAGCTTCCACAGAGAGCACGGCTGGAGGCGTGTGTGGGACGGGGGACAAACATGAGTATACCACAGATAAGAGGCACCCCCGTGTGCCCATCTCCAGGCAAGATGGCCCTGGCACAGGTCTGTGAGCGCTGCTGGCAGCACGTTCCACCAGAGCCGTGGGAGATGGGCTGGTTCCTGCCAGATCCCGCATGGGTGGCCCCAAGGATGAATCTGACATCACCAGCCTGCCCTCCTGCTCCTTTCCTGTCTCAGCTTGCCCCAGCAGTGCCTGGGAGGCAGACTGAGGTCTTTGGATGGGTGGTGACACGGGCACCCTTGCAAATGTGCCCTGCAGCCAGGCTTACGAGTGGTTGTTGCTTTTAGGTGCAATAAAAAAGGCCATCTGGAAGCAGATCTCAAAACCCCTCATCTTCTGCAGCTCCTCGCTTTGTGGGTTGGCAGAGAGCACCTTGGTGATGCTATGTCTGCTCCAGAGGCACTTTCCATGACTAAAACTGCAGCCCATACACCCAGCCGTGTTCTAGGTGGGCCACAGGAGACTTCACTACGCTGTGACCTTCTGACCCTGGAGGCTCGATGGTCTAGCCCTTGGATGATGTGTGATCACTAAGTGGAAGGCAGTTTTTTGGTAGGATTAGACTCCTTAGACAGCTAGGTTTTTGGCAGACTGAGTTTTTGACTTCCTGGCGGCTATTTTTGCTGCAGAAAGTTGTTTTTTTCCTTTTTCTTTGAAGCCTTATATAAATTTCATTTGCTTCCTCCTAGCTAATGATTATGGCACAATTTTTCTGGCATGTGATTGCTCCACCCCACCTCAGAGACATCCTTGTTCTGGCTGGGATCGGGAAATCCCTCGTCATGGCAGGGTGTGAGCACCAGCTGCCTTGCTCTTGCACAGATACAGATCAGGAGGCAGTACAAAATGCTGCCAATTAGGAATTGCTCCTAAATTTAGATGTCCATGCTGTGCAAGTGGAAATGGCAGTTCAAGGGACGAACCAACATAGTTGTCTTGGTATAAGGCTACTAAGATGTAAAGCACTTCCAGAGCTGCACTTTCAGGCTGAAAAAGCACTGTTTGAATACATTTTGGTTTTCCATACTCATTAAGAAATCATTATTTTGTTGCCCTCATCATTATCAAAGATGTCTTTGGGAGATTGGCAGTCTCTTCTTGCTTCCTCCACCTTCCCTCCACCCCATTTTAAAAACATTCATTGTTGCAGGGATATAACTTTCAGGGCTGCTGGCCCAACTCCATTTCTGGTGTGTAAGGCTGATTGTCTTCAGAGGAGTTACACCAAAAATGCATTTGGCCTTTTGTGCTTGGAGTATAATTGGTGGAACTGGCTAAAATCCGGGTTTGTCAGCCTGCAATTAGAGCAATATGGACATAGTTTTCAAAATAACTAGTGATTTAGGGTCCCTCCACTTTAGGAGTGCGACTCAAGGTTCCTTAAACTGATCTTTTCTCCCAGACTTCAGAAATCTGCCTGGGGTCTCGAGCAGGGCCCACCAAAGAACCTTCAGTGAACTCACTCATATTTGTTGTTTATTAGTAATTGGGTTAGGTAGCCTATACCATTAATCACTCGAAAAAGTTATATGCATATTTTTTATGGCAGCCATCAATATATGTACTTTGGTGTTGGTCTCAGCCTGCATTGGAAGAGGTCTTGACCCCCCTCATTACTTTCCTGAATGTTAAATTCCCATCAGGTTAGTGCGGATTACACCCAGAGCACCAAGATATGACATATTCGCGAAGCATGTTCCCACAGATATAATTAAGCAGTTTGGATCAGATCCTTATCTGGCAGAAAAGGGCATAGCTTCTCTGAAGGCCAGAGGGAAATGGACCCTGTTTTTGTAATGGCTGTAGCCCTGCAGATGAGTTCCCAACGATTTTATCTATGGCTATTAAGGATCCTCTTTGGGGAGCATTTGTACAGCTGCCTCTTTAGGACTCTGTGACCTCTAGATAATCTCACAAGAGGCCTTTTTTCAAGAGCAGCAGTACAAAATGCTCTTAAAATGACTGAAAAACATATTCATCAAAGCCGTGTGAGCGTTTTTCCTCGTCAAAAACCTTCCAAGCGCCCGTGCCTCCACGGTGTCTGCGGTGGCAGTGTCCACCCCTGGCCACAACCCCCTGCCAGCCCAGACCCTACACTTGCTCTTTGTGGCCTTCGGCAGCCGTGAGAGGCTGGAAGCGAACACCCACGTAGAAGACCTGGTATCGGTGCTTCCACACCACGAAGCACGTCAGGAGGCACACCAGGGCTGCCACCAGGTTGAGAGCCATCTGCAGAAGGAGGTACAGGCTGAGCATGCTGGTCAGGCTGCCACAGTCGGCCGCGTCCTGGTACACGAAGGTCCGGCCGAGGGGGTCTGCAGTGTCCAGTTTGCACTGGCAGGACTCCGGGATGGTGTCGCAGGTGAACTTTGTCAGCTGCAAGTAATGGTGTGCAGCAAAAGCCACTGCCAAAACACAGGCAACCAGAGCCAGGGCACTCAGGAGAAAATACAGCAGCTGAAAGACAGGAAAAAACCCCAAAACATAAAAACCCTTTTTGCAGCTGCATAGAGATTGAGGAACACTCAAGGAATGCACGCACGTGTACTTTGCAGGGATTGCATACCCTCAATGTACTATCTGGAGATGGGGTGCTTCAACAACTGCAAGGCTCCTTGTGATGAGAAGTTCAGCAGCTCATCTCAAGAACTTGCCCTGCATGTTTTATATGAGTATTGCCTTGCAATTTTGAGGCCTGGTGAGAGCACAAACAAATTGGTGTGTCTATACATCAGGAAACTTTATAGAGAGGGAGGGAGCATTTTCCTCTCCAGTTCTACCTGCACTGACAGGACTCACGGTCATCAGCTGAGACAAATTAGTGCCTTGAAGCAGAGCTGAGCAGACTGAGCCTTGGGCTGCCATCTTATGCCAGGCTCTGCTGAGCTGTGGGTGTTTTTGAGGCTTTGCTCGTGTGTTATTCCCAGCTCTCGGTTTGCATGCCCAAACAAATCTGATTTATACTTGCAAATCAGGCAGTGGGGTGGCTGATCTCCTGCTCGTGGCCCTGTGGATGCAGCCAGTCTGTTTGCTTCCCAGGCCCCACTGTGGAGTGGGAATGCAGATCTCCACCAAAAAGACTGTGCTGTGCTCAGTCTGCTTCCAAAACCTGTCCCATAAATGTGGGGAAGCCTTTCACAGGCGTGAAAGAGCAGCAAGCACCTTTCTTTTCCCAGTGCTATGGTGTGAGAGGGACAAGGGTCTCCTCATCAGCTCCACTGCTCCTCACAACAGTGGCAGCTTAAAAATAGCGTGGCTTTTATCAAGGGTAGCTCTGCAGAGTCCACCCCCACAAACACATGGAAACTGGCAGCAAGTCAGAGCCTTTGACACTCTGGGATGCACCTGAGAGCTTTGGATACCAGCACATATGGACTTCCCTTTGCTTTTGATAGCTGGAACTGGCAGGTGCTGCACTGCATACAAAATATGTGTGAATGTATATTAAAATCATGTTCTGTGTTTAGCCAAAATTGCATTTTTTGGTTCTGTTCAGCACTGTAAAAACATTTATTTTCCTTGGCGTCTTATCTGTCAGACACATGGCATGGTTGGGAATCTGTTATTTTAAACAGCAGCTTCTTTCTCCCTCTCTTAACCTCACTACTGCAAGTAAAATATCAATATAGAAGCATTTTTTATGACCTTGAAACTCCAAGTATGTATGTCCTGATAAAATTCACACTCCTGGTGTATTTGTCTTATATCTAGTGTGAATCAATCTTCTGCTTGGTTGCCAGCTTGAAAAAAAAAATTTGGGATTATTGCAGGTCCTGAAGCACTATATACATTTCCCCCCTCATATCACCAAATTCTTACCGAAATATCTTAGTTTCCAGGACTTGGCTACTATTAAATTTAATGACTTCCCCTGCAGGCTTAAACAAAGGGCAGCCTCAAAATGAGGGTGGCTCTTATTAAATGCAATTACTTTGCCCCCGCAGCTTTCAAGGGAAGGGTCCACGGGAAAAGTGAAGCTGGAGATTGGGGCCACCTCCTCATATGAAGCACATAGAAGATGGAGTGCTGCTGACCGATGGAACCCCTCCAAACCAAGATGTGATAATTCATAAGCCAGTGGTGTTGTTTTAAAAGATGGTGCAAATGTGTTCAATGGGGAAAATAGAAAATGGACAAATGTTGGCTGTTCTGTGATATAGAAGCCCTGGTGGAAGTCCCTGGATTCAGCCCAGCAGAAGACAGAATCAGGCCTCCCTAATAGATGAGATACTAAGCCAAGAGTACACCATGTGCCTGATTCTCCCTTGGCAGGTATTGTACTTAGCTGCCAACTTCTATGCAAAGTCAGGGCACAACAGCACGAAACCCACGGCCTAATCCATGCTCCAGGTACAGTTAGGGAGAATTTGTCTGTTGTGTTCCTAAAGGGAAGGAAATCTCAGGATCTGAATACACAGGCAGCTCTTGTGATAATTCTTGGAGGTGAAGGGAGATGCATGGGGGACACAGGGCAATTTCCAAAACGCTTGTTATTCTCACAGATGTTTGCAGGGGAATCTCTCTGCGAGCTGCTGAAAGTGAACACGCTTCCAAATATCAAAGGTGAGGCAAATGCAAGCACTGCCTCTGAAGGAGCACAAGACAGTGAGTGCTGAGATCCCATCAGCAGATTAATCACATGCTAGACCTGGAGGCAACTCCAGCATCACAAATACAACTGCGTGGTGGGCTCTGCCCAGGAACCAGGACTTGCCACTGGAAAACTGTTTTTTAACAGCTTCGGAGAGATAGGCACTGCAATTGCTGCTTAAATAGAAGGAGAAAAGGGAAGTTGGGAGAGACAGTGTACAGTGAGGTCAGAGCATGGCAGCTCATCTTCCTTCGTGTTCCTCATATGAGGAAGAGACATTTCAGCAATATTTACTGGCAATAGTTTTCCTCCGTGACTAAATTAAAATAAATAACAGGAAGATGGATTAAGTTCCTCATGGAAAAGACTCCTCCTAGTTACCAGAGGTGAAAGCAGAGGGGTTTGCAGAGGTGGATCAGGAGGCCCTTTCTGAGGGTGGTGGTGGCCCAGGCATGAGCCCCTGCAGGGAACAGGAACTGTGGTGTGTCACAGCGTGGGCTGGGCGTGCGGGGGCAGAGGGTGTCGCTACCCTGGGGGTGCCGTGGGGAGGACCACAGTGAGTGGTCTGTCAAATGTCAGCACACAGCCCAGGAAGTCCACAGGATGGCTCAAGATGTTCCTGTGTGGCACTCGCTGTTGCTGTCCCTGCTGAGGGGCACAGCTGCCCTCCCTTTGGGTGGTCTCCCTTTCTCAGGAACACATGGCGTGCTGTGGGTACCCACAGCAGTCTCGGGAAGGGACTTCTGCCGAAAGCAGTTCTCACACCTCCTTCTTTAACAGGATCCAGGGCTCACGCAAGTGTGAAATGAAAGAAGCAGCTGCCTACAGGGAGGAAGGCAGAGAGGACTGCACAGGTCTCCTCCTGTTTCCACCCCTAGGGAGTCACTCGCAGTGGTCAGAAGGTCACCTTGGGGGTTGACCCAAATCGCCCAGGTCTGTGTGTGTGTGTATGTGGCCCTCCTGTCACAGTGATCCTTGGGCTGTGCAAGGGAACTTGGGGTGCTTAATGCATTCCAGGGATGCTCAGCCAAGATTTTCCTGCAGTATGATCTTGGCTGGTGGGAACCAGCCACCAGTGTGAGGGCAGTACCTGGGCCAGGGATCCAGACCCCATAGGGACAGTTGGAGCAGATTGGGCTGAACCCAACCGCAGTGCTTGATGAAGCATCAGGCCCTCAAGGAGAAGAGAGTAACCCACTGAACAATCTGTGTCAGGGCTGTAATCTTGTGTCCTCAGCCTTGTCATAGCTAATGCTCATTTTTAGTTCAGAGACAGCCTTTAACTGAAATTCGAAGATTTGAGAAGTGATACTGGAGATGTAGATGAGTCCTACGTGATCAAAGCCCTGGAGGAGAGTTTTAGCTCCTATTTCGTTAAAATAGGTATGAGCCCTGCAGCCAGAAGCCATTTGTCCTGTTATCCCGAACTGTGGGATAACAGCTCCCAGCAGGGACAAGGGACAGGGGAGGTGAACAGCCTGGGAATCACGGAGTTCTGTGGCATGCTGCAATAGGAAATGCCAAGAAGGGGGATTTTGGGGAGGAGGGTGCCTTGGGTAAGCAGCAGTCCATGGGCTATTGACTGAACCAGGGATATTTTAGCTCTGGTTCTGCCAGGTAACGAGGAATGACCCATTTTACATCACCTCGGGAGCAATTCCAAAACGTCTGTTTTCTTACAGGGAAAGATGGCTCACATTCCTTACTGTCAGGGTGGGTGGTGTCGCCGAGGGTGGCAGAGACATCTGAGCTGCCCAGCCCGACATGCCGTTCCCAACACGAGGGATGCCAACTCCCTTCCTGCCTGGATGCCAAATTCAATTTAATGCTGCGGGGCAGGCAGTGAAAAGCCTGGCGTGGCAGCCCCCGCCCAGCCCAGTAACCTTCCTTGGGGCATAAAGGTGACGGGGGACAATGTGGAGGCAGCCGCAGGGCAGGCACAATTGTTCTTCTCCCTTTCTTTCTTTAAGTACGGGAGAAGCTCGAGAAAGACACAAAAGACACACCGGGGTCTAATTTCTAAGGGAGGATGGATGCCAGGGTTTGAAAAGCTGCTCCTTGCATCTTGTTTCCTTCTGCCTTTTCCAGTTAATAATCACTGTTATTTTGCGCTGCTTGCGTCGGCATTTTTCTCGGTTATTATGTGTCTGCAAAATATTAAGAGCCCTGAAAATTACAATAATAAGGAAAAATGGCCCAGGAAAAATGGTGTTAAAAACAAGCATTCTCAGCCTTGCTCTTCTAGTCACTCACCAGTGTCAGCAAAGCAGTTTTGGAGACAAAGGTGGGGTATGGTGCAGTTCCTGCAGTGCTCAGATGGGAATTTGCTTTGTGGGAGAATGCATTTCCCCATGCTTTCCTAGTACTTTCCCACTAAATATTAAAACTTGGTTTAAGTGGACTCATTTTGAGCCATCCTACTTATTACCTTGCTCACTATCTCCACTCAATCTACTTAAACTCTCTGAACACTTCCCAAATTATTCCAGCTTTGTCTATATTCCTAAGACATGGTGAATAAAATGGTACCTTGTTCTGATTTGAATCAGAGTTTCCCCTTTATAGGATACAGTTTCTTCTTTGGCCGCCTGGAAAGTAACAGAAAACCATTCCTGCATTTCAGGTGCATTTTCACTTCTTCTCCTGTGGTCTTAAAATTATCCCCTGTATCAACTTTTCTGATTATATTTAATGACATGAGAAGCAAAAAAAAAAAAAGTTAAAAAAATGTTAAGGTACCTTCACTGTGAACTGCACACACGTCTTCTCGTCGGGTTGGTACGAGATACAAAGCATAACAAATCCCACTAAGGACACCACGCAGACCTGCAAGGGAAGAGATGTAAAATGTGTCAAGGTTAAAAAAACCCTACAAAACACAGAAATACGTTTTTCCCCCCGAGCCAAGACACCTTTCTGTGTTAGCAGGACCGAAGCCAAGAAGCAGTGTGGAAGCAAAGTCATCAAAGACACAGCACAGCAACAGCCCCAGGATGTGTGTTGAGTTTTTGCCCAAATAACTATCAAAAAAGCACAAAAGGCCTCAGCAGTTGGGCTTGCAAGCCCAAAGAGCACCATCCTATGTAGCTCAGGGTGCTGATAGGGTCACCCGTGCAAGTTGTAAATCATTAAACCATGGCTGCCACCAGGTAAGAAGCAGCAGAGTTTATAGCAGAGGCTTTCACCCTCTTCTGGAGTGGACACCTTACTAAAGAAGATATTCATCTCCCCTGCAATCTGAAACTGTGTTTTAGCCCTGTGGCAGTAATTGCTGAAGGTTAACGGTAATGGAAAAGTATTTGCACTCTTGATTATTCATTTAGCCATCTTTATTATTAATTCTGGATCTATCTGGTGGAGCAGGTACTCACAGGTAGGCATTTTCCAGCCAGGTAAGAAAGGAAGATCCTGCTCTGAGGAGATAGCCCAATAAATGTGATTTGCTTTTTTGTGTTTAGGAAACACAATGTGTCCCCACACTGTGGTAAGCACTCCAGTCAAGTGCCCTTCTCTCCCAGTTTTTGGAGAGCCAGTGAGCAAACCTCACAGAGGACTCAGGAGCAGCAGACTGCTGCTTTTTGGCAGTTCAAGCCCCAGATGGAGGAGTTGGGTACCCAGGCACTGGGTGAGGGCTCCCTGTGGGGCTGGATGTGGGCATGTGAGAGGCTGCTGGCAGCTGGATCTGTGTTTGAAGGAATCCGTGCAGGTTTGAGCTGCCTTGGAAAAACAGGTGAGTTGATGGCATGCACATGTTTTTAAATGACACTTCAAATCACGCCTTTAAAAGCCATTTTAGGTGTGATGAGCCTTAGTGGGGACTTTGGATGAAATCAGCCACTGTCCTTTCAGAGGTCCTCTCTACACGCAGGGCCAAGAGCAAGTCTTGGCCTCCCTGCTAGGAGCATCTTGGTTAGAAATGACAGCTATTAAATTCTCAGTGACTACAGCAAGATTCTGTTTTGTTTGTTTTTTTTTTATCCCTTCCATTTTACTTCTGGAGTTTGGTGGAGTTGTCAATCATTTGAGGCTTTCTGCTTTCCCAAAGCAGTGGGATTTGCCCTCTTTGGCCAGAGCCAGGTGTGAGCTGCCTTTGCCGAGGTGGGGCTATGCCACGGAGATGCCTGCAGGAGTGTGGGGCTCCAACACAGACCCATGCCCACCTGCATGCCCTAGAAGTGCTGCCCAAATCCAGATTTCCAGCTCCACAGGGAGCTTGACCTGCAGTGAAGAATGCCCAGCTGTCCTTTTAGGCAGCAATGGATAAACATGCTCCTTTTATGATCTCTTGCAGAGAGTATCTCCTTGCACGTTGCTGGTGTAAGGCCCAGGACAGCAGCCCTGCAAAGGAAAAGTGCCTCCCAACACACACAGAGCCGTGTCCCTCAAGAACCTGGGTGATTAGTAACACTTTTCCCCATGAAGTTTTATTTCATGTCACTTCAGTGGGACATGAATAGGAAGTATTGCCCGAGAACATTTCTAAAGAATGCGTCAGTATTATTTACTCCTTTCCATGTCATGTGTATTTATATTCTGGTCCTGTGACTTACACACAGCCTCCAATATATTTGTTTCTTTCTTTTTGTTGTTGACAGCTGTAGTTGACAGGGTTGTCTGGGGAAAAAACAACCTTTCTTGTCAAAGGTCCTTCAGTGCTGGGGTTTTTTGCCCTGTAGTGCTTCTGTGTGACTCAACTATGTTTTATTTCTCAGGATTAATCGCCTGTGTCCTTGGTCCCTTGCACTGTATATTAATCTTTTAATTCAATTAACGTGCTCATAAAACTTTAATCTTAAGAGATCCTATTGCTGATAATATCCAAATGATAAACTGCCCCGGTGCCAGTAGTGGCTGAAGGAAAGAACCTGCAGCACGAACAAAAAAAAAAAAAATTTTGCTTAAATACACTATCTTAACACTATATCCCCAAAATTCATGACAAGTCATAGGGGCTTCTCACATCAAAGCTGGAAGTAAGTATTTTCAGGATCTGGTGCTGAAGGATCTTGTTATGAGCAATAAATCAAATTTGCTTTGCTTCAGCCACACTAGTGGGCATTTACACTTGCATGGACCGAGAGCCAGATTTGCCTCCAGGTGACTGCCATGAGACATCACGGGACTGCTGCCACTCCCTCCTTCCCCCTCCGTTTAACCACAGAAGGCCGACAGAGCTGCATTCATTTCCGAGGGCAGAGACCGATGCTGGAATTTTCTCTCTGCCATCAAGTGCCTCAGACAACTTTTGCAAAATTCCTGCTGGCTTCACACGTGGCAGGATCAGACCTCCCTCTTCACAAAGCTTTCCCATACAAAGGGCTATCAGTTAAAAGGAGCTCCATTCCTGCACACGCTTTCTAAAGGGCCTTTGGGATTTAAATAATATACTCAGGGACACTTGAAGAGGCACATTTGTAGACAGGTATTTATAAAGGACTACACTGGGTCAGGATTCCGGCAAGTCTTCACCAGGATACTTCGGAAAGCTTAAGTATTTCTTTTATAACAATACAGTAACATTTTTAGGTTTCTTTTAAACCAGAGATGTGTATTTTTCTAAGTGGCAGTAAAAAATAACGTGGCTGAGAATTATGACCCATATATGTTTAACATTTCAGCTCTTTAAAGGTAAATTCACTCCTTGGAGGAAACCAAAGCGTGGAACGTTTATATAGGAAACAGCTCCATGCTCCTATTGCATACATTAATAATAGATCAGCTTTGAATTACACCTGTGAAGTGTAACAGAATAACTATAAAAATCCTCCTGTAAATATTTTTTAGGAGCCTCTTAGTAAGTGAAGAGTAAGCTGCAGGCACGTTACAGATGCTGTTGATGCTGATTGCTAAGTAGCATTAGGTAATCCTGCATCCTGGTGCTGCAACAAGCCACTGCCACATCCCAGCACGAAGCACACATTTCCCATGCCTTATTGACTGAGCACACAACATAAAATGCAATTGAACCCGCTTCAGCACGTGCTTGCCACCAATCGATGTGCATTTGTTACACAAATAAAACAGACTCTGTGAGACCTGCAGGATGGTGCTTAATTAGATCAGCTCTGGTCAGCTGTTATCCACAAATCCAGGAATATGCATTTCTGTGCATATTTCAACTCGGGTTTATTTCAAGATCCTACTTCAAAATTTCCATATGGACTAACACACCCCTTGCTGAATAGGTAGTGACGTGAAAGGTTATCCAAGGGAAGAATTTAATTTTGGAAAGCACTGTCTAGAAAAAGACCCAAATGTGATACAGAAGTATTTAGGAAAGGTAAAGATTTCATTTTGCTTAAGGCATACCCTGTGAAATCCCCCCAGTTCACAACCCAGGAGAACAGCTATTTACTAACACTGGCTGAAGAACTTAAACATTTAGGCTGTACAAAAATTTTAATACTATTTCTTTCTCGGGGGAAGCAGTAGCCATTCCTTCCATTGGGCAGGAATACCTAAGGGCTGAAAAGTGACTTAAGAATTATTGGTTTTTTAAGCCACGATCAAAACAGGAGGAGAAATTTTCCAGCTTGCTCCCACCCCAAAGAGGGCAGGAGCCTGTTGTCATGTTATCCCATCTGCCCCTGCAAGGATTCAGCACAAGGTGTACGAGCAGCACAAGGACACCACGTGGCAGGGATGAGGAAGGTTGTGTGTTGTGTGTAATTAGGGGAAATATGAACACGTAGGGCACAAATTTCCGCTGTGGTTTGCACTCATTATCTTCGCATGCTGACATATTCATGTGGTTTGCTTTATTCCGACAGATTTCAAAACCACAGATTGCTCTAATCTGTCTCCATCTCTCCCTTGTATGCCTGTGAAACTGGTTTTCCTTTTGTTATTGCTACAATTTTAGCCCAAATGTAGAATAGGTGGTTTTCTCAAGTGAGCTGCCTCCTACCCAGAGCATGTTGAAAACCTTGGCGCCTGAGGCTGGTAAAGCAGGAGGGTTGGGAACATCCACCAAGAAATGAAGGCAGGAGGCAAAAACCTGGCTCTAAGGAGCATGTTGGGTCTGTGCCACATCATAAGGCAAATGCTGCAAACACTCACAAAGACACGGTGTAGCTCACCTGCTCTTTATATGGGGGCTTTGTTGGCGAGAACCTCCTACCACAATTTTTAGGGGCAGAAAGCAAACACACTGCAGGACAAAACCTCTCCCAGGTACACCTCGCCACGCCACACAGCACTGCTGAGACCCATAGGAGGACTCTTCCTATTTCTAATAGGAGTGTAAACTCAAACTTCAGGAGGAAAATTGCTGCTAATAGAATTAGGAAGACATTTCCATTATAGACAAGTTATTTTCTAATTGCTCACTTGGAGACAGTGGGGATCTTTCTGGTTTTAGGGACACAGGTAAAGAGTGATCTCTTGTCGGTATCTCTGGAGTTTCTGTCTCTCCCTCAGAGGTGATACTTGGCTTGATGGTTCTCCCACCTTATCAGATATGGCAAGGCTTAGCTCCTGTCTACACCTTTGGAGAAGCCACTTTATCCACCAAATCCAACACTCCCACTGGACACAGATTTTGATCCAGGAAAGAACCTGTCCCTGTTGGCTCTGCCATTATAAACCTGGATCACCTCTGGTGCCAGACATCTCTACAGGCTGTTGCAGGCAACAGCACTGAAGTTCATTTGCTTTACGAGGTTTGAGGAAGCTGTGATGAAAGTGGGTGCTGCAGGCAGCTTTCACTGCCAGCTTTCATCAGCCTCAGGTCAGCCTGGGTCTCACTGCCACATGTAAAAGAAGCCAGTCTGCAACACAGACCTACTGTGCCCTAGTTTTTTTTACCCCTTGTAGACTTCTTGTTAAATTTAAGGACAGTTTAGTTGCATATAAATTACTCCCAGGAATAATAGTTATAATAATAATAATGACAAACATGTATATTGTGGTTGTAGGCAAAGGCCGTCATCATCTAGGAAATCATTCTCTTAAGAGCCATAAACCCCACAGTAACTCCCCATCCCTGCCCCACCTACGGAATAAAATAATGATGTCTTTACTACATGGCCCTTCAAGCCATGCAATAACACAGTGTGGCAGGTCCACAAATTTCTCTTAAATCCTGTGAAGTCATCAAAAACCTGCAAGAACATCCACAATCAAATGAAATGCTATTTTTTCCATAATTGTCTTTGCTGTTTAGGTCAGTTGCTCGTCACTTGTGCTAATGTAAGATTTCATTCCCCCAGCAAAAGCTACGATCGCTTGCACAGCCAGGAGCTGCAGCATCAGTCCATTGCTGCTGATAAACCAAAAATACAGTCCTGGCTGAATAAAGCCCTGAGGGATCAAAAAAAATAAAATAAAATCAGGAATTCACAGACCCAGCAGTGATTTTCAGCCTGAGAAGTGCGGCATGGCTGAGAGCAGTCATGAACACCGCTCGTGGTTTGAGGTGTGTCTGTGACTATGAAGCTACAGAAAGCCACCATCTCCATAGTCATGAGGCTACCTGGGCGGGGGAAACCTGTTTGTTATCCCTCTCCAAATTTTACGCAGGCTTTTTGCACAAATTCCAGCCAGGAATTCTGCAGTTAAACTGTGGGCTAAGCCACAGAGGGGTCCAGGATTAGAGCAGCCCCTGGCCAGGTATCAGACACACCTCAGATGTGCAGTTACCTTCTCAAACCATTCCTTCAGAATGTTTGAACATTTCTTCCCATCCAAGTTTTCCACTCTACACCTGAGCAAAACAAAAGTGTGGATTTCAGTTAATCAGTGCCTAGTTACTCTTGGAAGAGGATGAGGTTTAATGGCAGAGGGCTCTGAAGAGTCCTGCTCTGGTGCTGCACATGGCTCTAAACAAGCACTGACCTCTTCTTCAAGACAATCCTCCCTCAAACCTTTTGATGTTTGCCCATGGCTGATTGAAGCTAGCCTGTATAAAAAAATATGGATGCCTGCATGACTGCAATTTCCACCGGCTGCTTTGATGGTTTTAAGAGTCACCTTCTATTAAAAATTGCAAAGGGTTTCCCTAAAAACAAGCAAAAGTAATAGAGACACAAACAACTCTGACTCCAGGTAAATGAAGGTTGATTAAGCTGCTTTTTAAGTTAAAAGTCTGCCTGCCTTTTGCACCACACAGCTCCACATCAGCCTCACCTCCACCAGGGCAGAGAAGCCAGTGCTTGAGCGCTGATGCCAAAAAGCCACAAGCCATGGCCACCCCTTCAGTAAAGCTCAGGGACCCTCTGACCTGGGGAAACACCTGGGGAGATGGAGAAGGGCTGGAGCAGAGAGAAATGTCAGAATTTCTGGGCTGGAGGCTCAGCCCATGGCAGATCTTTTGGGATGCTTTTTGCAATAAAATCAGTGACAGCTGGAGCCACAGTTGCTGCCTTGAGCTGCTCGTGAATCAGATTTTTTAAAATGTTTTTAAAAATCCTAATTTTATGAACATCTATACATATACATTTAAAATAACTTTCTGACAGAAATAATAAACACCCTGGATAATCATTTCTGATGAGCACTTCTGTAACTTTCTTAGCTGCCTGAGTCTGCAAAACAGGGCTGAAAAGGGAGCTTGCCCATGAAAACTCTGATACTCTCCACTTTTGATCGCAGTGGAAATAATCTAAAATAGGTTTTTGAAGGAGAAATACATCGTTACTTCTTCTGGGTGTCAAAAGGCCACAAGCTAATGAAAAAGAATGAAAAGGATACCATTAATATCTACTGTCTCTGCCACACTTTTCATCCCAGGATCTCAAAGCAAGGGGTGACGGATGGCCACTATTAACCCCACTTTACAGGGGAAATAACAAAGTCTTAGCAAGGTTAAGTAACTTGCCCAAAGCTATGCACTGAGCCAGTGGCAAGACACAGGAAAAAATTAAAGCCATGCACTCATGAGTGGGTTTGTGAAGAGTTTGTCCAAACTCCTGCAAAGCAGCAAGAAGGAAGAGACTGCCAGGGAGTCCAGCCCGCAGTTTGGGGAGCTCAGGACAGGTCTCACAGGCAGCTGCTTCAGACCTGGGCACCTTCACTGTAAGTGGCTCCAGGCAAGTGAAACAAATGCCACCCTCACTGCTTTTACCTGTGTTTATCTGCCTGGCCTTAGCAATGGGGCAGAGGCTTTTTACAGGGAATATGTTGCTGAAGCCAAAGCAGAAGGGGTAGATCACCCAGGCTCCATGGTTTCTGTCCATAAAACTTTCCTCTGGTTTCTGACCAATGCCCCACACATTTTGGACTAAATGCATTTTGGTTTTAACTGGGTTTTAACTGGTTTTCATGGTGAAACGCTCTTGGTGCAATGCAACTTGCATCATTTCCTGCTGCAGGGGCTCAGGAGGGAAGGGCCGGTGCTCTGGGGAGGGAGCCCTACAGGCTTGGAGCCCTCCTCCACTCCCTGTCAGAGGATCACTGGCCTTTTATTTATTCCCCAGGATGGTGAACCCAATCCCTGGCCTGCTCCAGCCTCACAAACGTACACAGTCAGGTTTTGAACCCATTTAATTCAGACAGCCTTGCCTGGTCTTCCTCGCTAGCATTTTACACTGGCTGCTCCTCTGAAAACAGTTCCTTTCCATTCATGGTAATGCACGAAAGCACTTGATTTTCAGCAAGGAATGGTGTCACCATTTTGCCACTAATAAAGAAGGAAAAAAACAGCTTTCAATCAATCAGGGTCTATTTAACACATTAGCAATTTTCCCTCATTTTTGTGTCATCCTGCATTAACAGCCGTGGGGTCAAATCCAGCCTGGTGTAATTCCAAAGGAGTAACACCAGGAATGAGATTCACCCATTATATCTAATGTTGCTAAAAAGGTCTCGATAATAGATTTTTTAAGTTCTTGATTCAGAATACTAATCAAGTCCTTTAAAAAGAGCATTTGAGTGGGATGCTACTAAAACAAATATGCTCTGGTATTTCACACCACATCTTTCTGTCCTGTTGCTCATTTCTGTGTGAATATATGAGTTTTGGGAAGTCACTTTCTGCCACGAGGTTTGCTCTCAAGCAGCACACGGGTCATCCATCCCCTATCTAACACCTTCCATGCAGCCCAAGAGCCAGCCCCCAGGACATCCAGCCACATGTAGGTCCTAGCCAAGGGTTCTCCTTCATGGACCAGTTTTCCCCAGCTCTCCAGAGGCCAGTCCTTGGCATAGTCCTCACCACAGCTCATCAGCAGCACCCTGTGACTGCACACCTGGAATTTCCAGCTCAGCAGCTTCTGGCCATCTCCACCTGATGTCCCAGTGGGCACCAAGTCCCCCCATGGAGACACCACAGCACAGGAACAAAGTAAATGCAGCACCGTGTGGTACCCCCTGCATTTTGCTCCTCAGATGTGCTTTGCACTGCTCCCGTGGTATCACAGCCAGTGCTCCACATAGGCTCTGCTGCTGGGAAGTCTGGGGCTGCCCCACCACTTCATCCTCTCCTTTCCAGCACCAGTTTTATTTTCCCTTCCCTCTCACCTGGTGCCAGACCCCTCCTTCCCTCCTGCTTTGGGCTGAGGGTGCAGGAGAGCAGCGTGGTTGCCCAGGAGCCTGCCCGGCCACGTGCCCCCAGCAGACAGTCCCTGTCATCACCCTGAGGATAAACAGGGGGGCACCAAAAGCCATGTTAAGCCAGTGAGGAATCAAACCACGCTCGAGTGTGCTGGTGACTCAGCATCTCACCAGAGTCCCCCAGGAGAGAGTCACCATCTGACTCAGAGCGTAGGTGCAGTCACCCTTCCCCATAGGGCCCTTCCTGCAGCCACAGCCTGCGCTGGTCCTCCCCACAGCCAGGGCACCCTGGAACATGAACCAAAACATAGCCCTGGCTCCCACAGCCAGCACACAGCCCCCCGAAATGTTTCCCCAGGGGTCATCCTGGCTAGTGAGTGCAAAACATGACCACCAGCCACAGCTGAGAGCTGAGTCTTGCTCCGAGCCGGGAATTAGCTCAGGAACTAACATGGAGAATTATTCCTGATTTTCGGGGGGGAGCTCTAAAAATGACTGAGCTTTGACTCATGTGGGCATCTAAATGTCACTACTGCTGGCAGCCGCTGCTAAAAGCAACAGGGGTTAGAGCTCTGTTTTCAGAAAGCAGCCACTTTGGTGGGGTTTCAGGCCTCCCCAAGGGAGACCAGCCATTTGTGGATGTCTCAGATGGATGCTCCTTGGGCACTGATGACATTCACATGGGCCAGGGGCTGCTTCCATGGCTTTTCTCATATCCCTGACTGTGCATTAGTTCAGCCCAGCTCACTCTTTCCCCAGTTTTTTTCTAGTGAAAAAGCTATTTCAAACCTGTGATAGCAACAGTGCTGTCTGGAAAAAACATATTCTGACCTCCAGAATCCTCAAAATAAACAGCAGGAGTGAACATGCCACATATTGCTATTTTATCATCTGTATTCCCCCCTGGTTTGTAACAGCCAAAACTCCCCAGGAGGAAGTTCTTCTTCCAAGCAAGGACAGGCTCTTGCCCCACGAAGCACCACTAAACTCTTGGATACCTCTTCAGTCAGAAGAGAAACACAAAGAGATGAGCCAGAGGAGCTCTTCCTTTGGGAGCTCAGGCCCTGCTCCTTCCACCCTCTGAAGGGTTGCCCAGCAGGATTAATACAGCAAACCCCAATCGGTTCAGATGCTCAGATAATCTTCTAACAAGGAATTACATTTACAGGAGATGCTTCCACAGCCGTTCAGCTCTTCGAGAAAAGATTTCTTGAAGTACCTAAACACGAATGTGTTTACTGGGAATTCTTACAGTCTGACAACACCCAGAACTGTGCTAACACATCAAGGCATATTTTCAGGAGATATTTTCCTGAAACCTGCTGCCTAGGGAAGAAACCTGCATGCTCAGTTATATCCATGGCTTACCCCAGGCTCACAATCACTGACCCTGTCTCTCCACAGGCAAACCTCATGTCTCCAAGCCCACAGCCAGCAGAGTCACACCACGGATGGCACCACACACCCTGTCCCCACCTCTGCAGGGGTGGCTGCTGCTGGGGAACAACCCAGGCTTCCCCAGCAGGGATGCCTCTGATTTACACCCAGCAGGACACTCCCCTCTGCCCAGTCCCCCCAGCCCACGCGGTGAGGCTGGTGTGTCACTCCAAAGTGACTTGGCAGGAGCCACCAGCAGGCCCTGGGACAGGCTCCCTGTCCCTGCCACATCCACCAGTGCCATCCCCTTCCCCATGGCCACGTGCAGTCAGGAGCAGCAGTAGGAAGAGGGTTAAATCCCAGCAGTTCTCCAGCACAGCACAGTGAGGAAGCTCTGGAGACAGCCATTGCTCTCCTCGCCCAGCTAAAAGTTGCGAGGTTACAGAGTTATGCTCTGACTCCCAAAACCTGATGGTTACGGTTTGGTGGGCAGAGAGGGTAGGCAGCATAAGAAATTAACATTTTTTTCAGCATCACCAGGCAGGAGTTCACTGCAAAGCACAAGTTAATACGTACATCCAGTGAACAGCAACCCTGTATTTTATTTCAGGTCTGTTGGGCATTGCAGGGAAGAATACGAAAGGCAATGTTATTCTGCAGGAGCAGTCTTCCTTGGGAAAGTATAGCCAGACACTTAATCCCAGGAATATTTATAGTTAGCATAACTCAAATGGTGTTGTGCATGCAGTTGGTTAGTCTAAAGTGGAGCGTCATGCAGCTTGCATTAATGCTGGCAAAGGCACTTTATGGAGAAACAGACTTTATGCTTACAATTATCCCAGCCCAATATGGAGTGTCTCTGACTAGCAGAGAGGAACTGATGCCTGCCATAAGGAAGCCCAGCACTGTTACAGAGGTGCCTAACGCCAGCTGCAGCAACGCAAACAGCAGCGGGAAACGGCAGCCACAACAAGTGTGGGATTCCTCCTCCTGGCCAGCTTTGGGATCCCCCTTGGCTTTCTTCTGCTTCTTCTTCTTCATCGCGGACTCCTGCGTCGAGCCGGTGCTTTTTTCTCCTCTGGCTGCCTTCCCTGTCTGGCTCTGGTTATTCGGGGACGTGCTGTGCTGGGCTTTCTTCTCCTCCTTTCGCATGCCGCTGGACTTCGGGGTTTCACGTGCGTGTGTGTGTGCGCCCGCCGATGGGGGTGTGAGCTTTTTGCCCCCCAAAGCTTCGCTTTGTGCCGGCCGAGTTGTTCCTGGTATTTGAATCAAGGAGGCTGAACAAATATGGAAAACATTTGGAAGCAGATTGTCAGAGCTTCGAAATGCCACATATAGCCCGGAGAAGGGGGGGATGCAAGGGGGGTAGCGAACTGCCAACGTGCAGGCGCCGGCTGTGCACACTCAGGGCCGGGCGTGTGCGCTGCCACGGCTACACAGGTGTGAGCGCACCTTTGGCACCTGGGGACGAGCCGCACGGGCAAGCGGCAGGGCAGGAATTCCGCACTGCCGGCTGATGAGCAGCAGGGAAATGCCAGGGAGGCGGGAATGCTCCAGTGCCTGCAGGGAGCAGGCAGGTAGGAGCTCCTGGCACCGTGGCTCCCCTCGGGGTTATCGGCAGGCAGAGCGCGGCGGGGGAACCCACACAGCACCGTGCCCGTCCCACACACCCGCTGATCCACTTTAAATAGGCGCCTTCCAGTGGGAGGGAGCTGATTGCGTGTACGGAAAGTATGAAATTAATACAAATGAAAATACAAGTTAATGTCCTGGGGAGCCAAAAGGGATCCCGTCTCTTCCCAAAACTTGCAAAAGCACGGCTAGGCATATTTTATGATGAGGCAGACAGGGACCAGCAGTGAGGACTGGTGCTTCTGGGCAGGCGGTGGTAGAGGGTGAAGTGAACATCCGCTGAGCATGTTTCCAGGGCTGCAAGTTGTCCATACCAGGAAGATTGTTTGTGTTACCTAAAAGAGAGAGGGACGTCTTATTGTAGACACGTAGTCACTGCACTTCGTCTGTATGTGGGCTCAGGCTGGTGCTTGGAGACAGCACAACAACAGAAGTGGTGGAATTTCTCCTGAAATACTCAAAAATTGCCCTGTGGCGGAATCCAGAGCTGGGAGCCCTGGCAGAGCCTCTCAGACACCGGAGGGGCTCGCCCATGGAGGTGCCAGCAGGACTGGGGTCTGCAGAGACTGAACTCTGTCTCTGTGAGGAGGAGGGAGCAAGGAGAGGTGGGTGCTGAATGGTGCCATGCCGGGGCTGTGCCGGCAGCCCTGAGTTCAACCAGGCCACAGTGCACAAATCCTGCAAGGGAAGACCATGGGAAGCGGGAGGCTGTGGGAAGCCTGTGCTTAGCTCAGGCCGGAGAAGTTGCTCAAAAGCTTAGGGGTAAACAGGTGCTTAAATGCTTTGCTGGCCCGGGGCCAAGTATGTACAGCCTAATGTAAGGCATCGCTCCTCCATGCGTGCACCTCCGTGTCCCTGCTGGCACAGGGACATCCTGAGGACACGTGGGCTTGTGCTGCTGCCCCACCGACACCAGTGAGAGAACCTTAAATGGACCAGCCTGCTCTGTCCCCACCACGGGGCTGTGTGGGTTTTTTTCCCTTCCCATAGAAGCAGATGGCAGGAGCAGAGCGTTGAGAGGAGTAGGGCAGGTGGGAAGAAGACATCAGAGACTGGAGAAACCACCACCAAAATTGCCTTTGGATGTGGCAGAGCAGTTCAGCTGGGATTAGCCAAAATGGTGAGGTACTCAGAGAGGATCTTACACATGCTGATGTAGCACCAAGGAAATATTTCCTCTGACACACTGGCAGTGCCTTCTGAGAAACTACTCTATTTCCAGCTCTTTATGGCATTTAACAGCAATGAACTGTGTCTTCTGTATTAATAAATTATGATGTCACTTTATTTTATGGATTAAGCAATATCCTCTTTGGTTATTTATAATACCGAATGGATGAAAGAAAACTAGAAACAAAGTGGTTTCAGATGCCTTCTGCACACATAACTCTCGTGCTACATCCATAGAGCAAGATTAAGATACATTGTTCAAAAAAGGAAGAGGAAAATAAACAAGAGGTGAAAAAAACCTGAAAAAAACCAGTCTCCTCTAGTTGTGTTGCTTAGAGTACTGTGTTTTCACAGTTTCCCACCAAGATGTTTTGTCACTATCATTCACTTTTTAAAATATCCTTACAATAACTTGCACTCACTGGTGTTATCTTGGCTCCCAAAGCCACACGCAATTATATTTAACCACAGCTTTGAGAAGGACAGGGTGTTCAAGGATCATCACCAAGGTCAGACCAGGAAGCAGTGGCAAAGCTGAGGACACGTTTTACTGACGCCCAGTTGGACATCTACCCTAATAATTATTAGAGTGAAATGAAGTTAAATTTTCTTTTCCTTTATGCCCATCAATTTCCCTGGCTCTATCCCACAGATCTTTACTGTGGTTTTTCCCCCAGGAAAATCCCTGGTTTAGCGCCTGGATTGTACTGGCAGCTAGATTTATGACTGCTGTCTTCTCAAAGGGGCCAAAATCCAACCGCTTTATTCGTGCCGACATTCACACTCGTTTCAGTGGGAGCAATTGCCTGAGGAGGATGAACAGGATTTAACCCAAGGTCAATAAAATTAACAAGCACTTACCTTACAGCCAATAACAGCCCTTGTTTATCTCTTGGCCAGAGAATCGCTGGTAAAACAGGTGCCTAAATATCTTTGCTGTACAGCAACTAACTGAAAAAATGAGGCCATGCTCAAGGGCAGCAGGCTGAATATCTCCTACAGGATATAGGTGGGATGTCCACTTGGGTTCCAGGTCCCTGCAGGCCCTTTGAGAATTCCAGCTGGTGCCCAGAGTCCCTAGGGCAGGAGAAGTCTAGGCCAGCTCAGGGGACATCTTCTGTGCAGTGACAGAAAGGTTTGGGTATAAAACCACGAAATGTGGTCAATGTAGACCAGAGTTGGGTCTGGAGTAGCTGTGCCACTCAGTTTTTCCAAGGAAAACGAAGACATTAGTTGCCATCTGCCCTGGTCACACTGAGACAGGGAGCCACTCCTTGGCTCCTTGCACACTTAAAGGCATATCCATCTTAGAATCTCACCATTTCTAATCTCCGCAGCAATACACCGTTATTTAGAGAGAAAATTAGGGGTCAAATACATTGAAAAAATTCTGGGCAGGGATGTTGCTGATTTTAAATGATTGAACAGTGTGTACCAGCGGTTCTTTTGCTGTGACTAGCTTTCCCTGCAAAGCCAAATACAGATATCTTACATGCTGGGAAGTTTAATGGGGACAGAGAAAAGGGACGGAGAAAAGAGACTGATGCAGGATTGATCTTCCATACTTATTATCTGAACCAGATTGTGTTTGCTGATTCCACTTGGCATTAACAATCGAGTGTAAAACAGCTGTGAAGGAACTCATAGCGATGACAAATTAAAAGAATTACATTTTTGGAAATTGAAAGATTAAATGAGGACACTGAAATAACACTAAATTTTCTCGAGTAATACATCTTCCGGATGTCACTTGGATTTTCCCAGCAACACAAGAATAATCATTACCCTTATATGCCCAAAGGCCCTGATTAAGTATGTTCTTAAATTAAGCACATGCTTGAATACTCTTCCTGGATGAGGATGTTTTTTGATTCGAGCCCAGCTAGCATCTCTCATGTGGCACGCAGTTGTAATTTCATGTCCTTTACACAAAATGAGTCATGTTGCACAGCTTTTCCATGGCCAGACACCGTTCTCTGTAAAACATTGCCTGCTCTTGTTCCTCGCCTTGCCAGAAAGCAGCGCAGCCCGGGTGATGGTGACAACAAGTCAAAGAGCACACACAGCGCCAGGCGTGGAAAAGGCGAGGTCTGGGCTGCAGCTTCGTGGTGACACAGACTTTCCTACTGCTTCTCCTAGGGCCGGGGACACACACTGCTGCATGGGACTCCAGATTTTTTCCCCGCTGCCATTTTTGCCCTGGAAATAGAGTGGGCTTGGTGTGGTTGGGCTGCCAGAGATGCACAGGCGCTCACTCCCACATAATCGCGTTTACACAGATATTTCTCCCAGGCATTGGCACCCTGGCCAAGTGCCAGCGGCAGGGTTCCAGCACACAAATCCAGAGCAGCAGAATTAGCAAGGAACAAAGGCTTGGATGAGGCTCTCCTCGTTGCCCCAAGGACTGTGGGACTTTTGGCTCCCTTTGCCCAAGGAGCAACTCCACAAAAAGCTGCTGGCCCAGGGGCCCCCTCGGAGATGCCACCCCCAGCGCGACAGCTGGAGTTGGGAGGGAGCCAGATGTGCTACAGTCAGCCAAAGGATCACCACTCTCCAAGCCAGTCTGGGCTAAGGAGAAGCTGAGACCTGCCTCACCATTGCTTCTTGTTCCCCTGATCCCCTCACCCCATGGCAGCAAGCCACGGACTGCAGAGCTGGGCCAAGCACAGCTAAGTAGCCAAAGCTCAGCACAAAGACTAGGCCAAACTGGGGGCAGAGGGGGGTTTCCCCATTAAAGCAAATGATGAAAGGTTATCCTTCAAAGAAGATCTAAAGTCAGGCTGTGATTTCCAAAACCTCGTGCCCATCAACAACAGATAATAACAACATGTAGCTCTTGAAAGCACATTTGCATTAAAAGACAAGGCCAATTAGAAATGGGTCCAACACATGCAATCCAGGCTGGCTTCTGCCATGGCCACTTTTAAAGTCCAGGTCATCTGGAGGTGAGGCTTGTTTTTGAGAGGCTCTTCTGAGGCCAGTTCATGTTGTTTTGTGTGTCTGTAGGCTCTGTTGTGAGCGCTGGGTTGTGCCAGGTGACCTCCAGAGGAACCATCCATCCCACAGTATTCTTTGCATGCTCTCCGTGTGCCCTTTTGGCATCACTAAGGGGTAAGACCAAGGCACAGAGCATTTCAGTTTAGCTGGCTGGGGTGACAGATGTGGAAAGAAGTAGAACAGGAGCTGTTTTATGTCAGGGTACTCCACCCTTGGAGGCTGCCTATTTAACAATGCACCTTACTCCCTCTGTCGCCTCTGACCATGAAGTAAATTTGTGCATATAAAAGAAATCAGTTTGGGAAGAAATTGTGCCTTGCAGTCTCCAAAATGATTGTGCTACACCAGTTTAAGTTCCTAAAACTTGGCTTTTGCTAAAGCTCCCTCAGATGCCTTGTGCCTGGGGCTCCTCACCTCCAGCTGTGGCTCCCTGACTCCAGACAGTGGCCCAGGCATTTGTGGGGGTCTCCTGTATAAAACTTAACAGTGCTTAAGTTGTCCATAATGATCTGACTGTTTCTGCCTCGTCTTCTACTCTTATGGCAGATTCTTTGGGGTGGAAGGCATATTTTATCACATTTCTGCATGAGGCCTGGAGAGGATCCTTAGGGGCTACAACTGATAGTCCCTCAAAACTGGGCTGGAGAAGTAAGAAGTGAGAAGCTGTGATCCTACACAAAAGCAAAGCTAAGTGCTGCAGCTTGCTCTACACATCACCACGCTCTGGTGAGTATTTTATACCAGCCCAGAGACCTTTGCATCTCCCTGAGCAGGGTTAAGGAGTATGAAAACCAGGGATGACCAGTTTACAAACACTCTGTGCCCTTCTGAAAGCCAGTCCTCTCTCTCTCCCATGCATATTTGAAGAGGTTATCGTCCGTCAAAATACGTTAATGAGATATTACGGCTGTTAGATCTTCTCACCAGGTGTTAATTACTACCTGGTTAAACAGAGGCAAATCCTCTCAGCCATGTTCTTGCTGAGGATAACAATTAAGTCTGTTCCATGTTTGTGCTCACAGGAATGCATTCACACACCCCCACGCACATGCAAGGCTCAGGATGCTGCCTTAAACCATATACAGAAGTTCCAGGAAATCTGCCTGTGGCTTTACACCAGGACATAGGCACTGTGGGCAGCAGAGAGAAGGGCAAGGGCTCCTCCTCCCACTTTTCATTCATGAGAGGGATAAAACAAAGGAGCTTCGTAGCAGCAGGTGCCAAATGTGCTCAGCTTGTCCCATGCAAGTAGATGTTTTGTAATAAAATTAGAAAGGCCTTATTTTCAAGAAGCACATGAAAAAAAAACTGCTTCTGAGCTGGTGTAATGCTACCAGTAGCTCTAATAAGGTGTTCTCTCCAAAGATCCAGGACAAACTTTGTGGAGCATATTCACACGTATCTCATTTCTTGCACTTTCTGGCACATACAGACACTTGGGGCTTTGTGTCTGCAGCTGGCTCAAGATCTCACGCTGGCACTTGGGCAGTCTCGCTGTGTTACTCACTGCTCCAGCAGTACTTCAAGGCCTGATGTACTCACACACACTGCAACTGTCTGAAATACACTTTTGGGTCCTCTGGAAGGCTCAGCTGGAATTTTCTGAGGGGAAGTAATTCTTTCAAAAGTAAGTGGTTGTGACTTTCTTCCGAACAGGGTCCACCATAAGTGGTGGCTTTTCTCAGAATCATCTTTGGAGCCTGAAATGCCTGAGTGCTGGAGCTGATTTCTTCAGCCCAACTGAAGTTGGTTGCTGACCTTGGTATGGCCAAGATTTGCCTTTACCTCTTGGCTGGTTCAAAGGTGGACCCCATGATCTTCCCTGGAGACACGACACCGGAGTATACTGGGGTTCATCTTTTCCAGTCTCCTCCTGAGCTTGTCTTAGCAACTACAGGGCACAGTAGATGCTGGGCCATCATCTTGTGCCTCACAAAGGGCTGGTTACTCCCAGAAATCAGTGTCCCTTTGCTTCCTGCATTGCTGCATCTATGTAAACCATCTATAAATCGCCTCCACAAATGACCAAAGCTGCCTGGTCTTCATCTGAGGTGAAACAAAGGCCTGGGGTCTGGGCTAGAGCTGTGTGACAGATTTGGGACTCTTGACCTCTGCCCACCTCTCCCCTGGAACAGCCCCTGGCCCTGGAGGTCTCTGCCCTTCACCTGGGCTCAGCTTCCCTCTGAGCAGCGATACCAACATGGCCTCATGTTGTAATGTAAGAGGGTTCTTGAGGACACAGAGCTCCCTGTGCTGCCAGAATTACTGCATGTGCTCCACCAGATGTTGAAGAATATTCCCTCCCATCCCAAGTTACCCTGGGTATTATATTTCCCTGGCTTGACATTGTTATGAAATGTCAGAGCTTCGCAACTTGTCTGAATCTCTTTTGCAATGTCCTCAAGGGAACACAACCACTTCTAAAGCATTGGTTGGGTCGGGCAAGCCCTACAGACTTGCACCATCTTTCCCTCCGGAAGAACCTCAACCATCTCTGCAAGACAGGTGAGGCATAGAGGGGTAGAAGGTGAAAGCCAGATGAGCTGAAAGCAGATCTGGAAGGTAGTTGCTGGTGGATTTGTCTGAAGGCTGCTTGGGGACTGCTTGTAGTCCATATTTTTCTGTCGCACAAAAGAGGGAGGAGTGCGTGGTGAGATTTCCTGATGACACAGACATGCAAGTGCTTGTCAATACAGAGAGGCCCCAGCCTATCAAACAGGAAGAACTGCATGACCTCGAGGGTGGGAACAATGGGAATAGTTCAAAATTCAGTTGTGCCAAATGTAAGGTTTGGCACGTAAGGCTGAAGAGCCAGAGTTTCTCTGGGAAAATAAAAAGTCTCAGGCGCCTTGGCTGGTCACAGGATTGCCTTGAAAAGGCAGCACAGCACAGCCACAGAAAAAGGTAAATGTGAGAGAGGATGAATCGAGTATTTCCCACAGGGGACTGAAAAGTATTGGTGATGGAGAACAAGTACTGGTGGGCCCTGTGAGGAGGCTGCACTCAGCTTCATTCATCTCTGTTAGAGAAAGATGAACTGCAACAGGACCAAGTGTAACTAAGGGTGCTCGGTGGGGGCCGCAGACCCTACGTAACAATAGGAAACTGAAAGGGATTGCCTGGTTCAGCCCAACAACATTAGAGGTTAGAGAGGACTCGATTGATCTATAAATATCCTGTGTTAAACTTAAAACAATGTTGGCACGAGGACAAATGGATACAAATGGCCATGAGTGCGTTTAGCCTGGGAACCAGAGGCAGGCTTCTGGCCACTGGAGCAGTGAGGCGGAGGAACAGAAAGGAATAGCTTGTTGTAAGGCACTGCAGCATCAATTTTTGAATTGTACCATTTAACATGGGGCTTGAGATGATTGAGTGATGCAGGAAGTGCCTTGCCTTCCAAATCTCCATTATGGATATGCTTTTGGAGCCTTCTTGCTCATATGGGTACCCTAACTTGGCTGCAGGAGAAAGCAAGGCTGTCAGTTCCCTTACTAGCTGTGTTAGGGCTTGGCATAATCAAACTCCTTATTTGTTAGTGGCAATTATTTTGATTTCATGCATTTCTTACAGAACAAACTGGAGGCTTACATCAGTAACCAGTTTGGGTTTCTTTTTCTTTTCTTTTTTTTTTTTTGTAGTTAATACTTTGTACTTATATAGCATCTTTCATCTTTCAAAGTGCTTTACATACATTAATTATTTAATTCTCCCCGTACCCCCTTTGATCTAGGCAAGTATTATGATGCTCAGTTTACGAGTGGGGAAAGCAAACATAGAACAAATCCTTGCTGCCAGGCTCATCCCACCGGGATTGATGCAGCTTCATGGCTCACAAAGGCAAGGAAAGGTTCCGTGATGTGCACAGGGTCCACGAGCAATCCAGTGGTGGAGTAGGGTGATATCTCTCCTGGATACCCTCTTGTTCCAAAGAGGGAGAAGAGAGCAAGGCTGCCAGCAAGGGCTGCATGCAGGGCCAGTCATAGGATGCTGTATGAATGATCAAGGACGAGAAAATGATGTGCCCTGTGCTCCGGAGAAAGACCCAGAATTCAGTTTCATCAGAGCATGCAGAACAAAGCCATGACAGTGGCTAGGTGACTAAGACCCAAGGAACAGGAATAAATAGTTAGAAGCAGTAAATGAGTAAGAGCTGACATTGATCTGTGTAGACATGCGTTCAGTGGAAGGATGTGTCTTCCCTCTCAGTTAAAAAAAAAATAACATCTGATGTATTTTTGATTGTTCTTGTGTTGAATGTTTATGTCATTTTTCAGAGTGACTGTCAGAGGCTGATTTGGAGATTTCATTGCTAAATAACGGAGCCATTTTTCTTGCAAATTCAGAGACTGATGTTGTTTGTGTGTTTGGGTTACTGTGACAATGTCAGGATGCTGCAAATGCACTCTGCCTTGCCCCAAAGAGAAGTGGCATATCTCCCCTCTCTTTTTCACCCTTTTTAAAGGACATTTCTGTCTTACAGGGGCAAGCAGTGCAGTTTGTGAGGCAGAACAGGAACCTGGGAACAACACACTTGAGGTCCAGTGCTCATTCTGATGCTGGTTTGGTGTCTGACATTGCTGCATCTCAGTGGCCGGTGCCCAGAGTGGGAGTTAAAATGCCAGGGTACAGATTTTGACAGGTACTGACTCACTTTGAGGCCAAGAGAATGTCATTTAGCACTAACTCACTGTCCAGCCTTATGGGACAAGGAAATGTGGCCCTGTGCATCCTCTTCCTAGCACAGCAACCGCAGCTTGTGCCCAGAGCAACTCCTGTGCTCCTCCGGGTCAGTCAGCACTATCACATAATGTCATTTTGTGGAAAAAAAAGGGGGAAAGGGCCTGAATTTAGTCACATTTTTCCTGCAGCAAAACTTTTTCCTGTTCCTGCCAGCATTAATTCCTAAAGAAGTAAAAATGGCTAAGGTTTTTTAATTTCATGGCTATTTTGATATGCTAAATGGTGCCAAGAGAGTCAGTGGGAAATTAATGGAGTTCAAATCCCCGTGGAACATAGAAAATGTAGTTAAAATAGTGCTGCTAAAGATTTTGTAATTAGCAAAAATTATTTTAAAGTGTAGCATTTTTAATTAGCTGCGAATGCCGCTCCTTCCACATCAGTCTTACCCACAAAACTGGCTACACCCAAGACAGTTAAGCTCCTCACCTGCACAAATCCCTCAGGAATCCACAGGTTGTAACTGAGACCCACGAGGCTGTGCACTAACTGATAGGGAAACTGTGATCATGGAACAATGCTGAAAGCACAGTCTTCTAACAAGCACAGTAGAGTCCAAAATGCAGTTGCAGTTGCCTTGTTGTGTCACTCCCTCCTGCCAGAGATCCTCTGTGTTTCTGACTATTAATTTCTTATTACCCATTCCTTAGGATCTGTTTTAAAGCAGGGCTCTCCTTTACCCCATTCCAGCTGATCCCAGCTCACTGCACCCACAGGCTTCCTCAATATTAGGTAATGGTCCTTAATTCCAGAAAATCTCCTTCTGTAGTTGTGGGCTCATCCTTCTCTCCAGGCCCTTTCTCTTTCTTTGGGAAGTCTCACAGCATGAGAAGAGCAAAGCAGCACACCTCAGTCCACAGCCTGGCAAGGTGTGCAGGGTAAGGCTGTGTAAGAGGAGGCAGAGGCTGCCCAGATGATGAGAGAAATGCTCTCTTGAGGACCCTCAGTGTAGCAGGTCCACACGGTGCTCAGGTGCTTACCTCCAGGTTATGCCAGTGGGATGTGCATCCCTAAATGTGCCCGGTGAGCTGGGTTGAGGCCTGTCTGAGGTCATATGGGCAACCTGTGGCAGAGGTGGGAGTTGTCCAGCTGCCATCTGAGCCCAGGCAAGTGCCTTTACAACAAGGTCATTCATGCCTTTAATCCCTCTGCTGCAGAGAATTATTAGCTGTGTATTAGAAACACTATGCCCAGGGAAATTTAAACTTCAGTTGCCTGCTCATATAGCACTGTTAGTTACTGTGACATTTAAAAAAATCAGTTCACAGACAGCAATCAGACAACAGAGAGAGACAATTACGATGGGGTCTGTCCGTGTGGCTGAAAACCCACTGACCATCCTGTGATTCAGGACCACCACTGATGGAGCTGGATCCCATCAGTGCCAGCCTGGGGGTTCTCAGGTACCCAGACAAAAATTGGTGGGTTGATGGCAAACGGTGGGGCCCTCTCCTAAATGTCTCTTCCATGTCATTGCTGCACAAGAAGCAAGGAAGAGTATTTCTTTTAGGATACACAGCAACCTTTGTGAAATATCAACTAGTTTCAAATATGGAACTTTCAGTTCAAACTATGTTGAAAAAATCAACAAAAGGTTGAGGGTTATCAATACGTCGCAACTAAAACTACAGGGAATTTCAGATGGAAAGGCCAGCTGTGTGGGATAAAGAAAGCAGCAACAGATATCTCTTTTTAAACCAGCTTTGGACAGTGAATTGAATTCATACAGGTCTGTTCAATCCTGGCACTTCTAAACCTCTCAGTAATTCACTGTGCAGCTGTAATAATTTCTAACACAACTTTCTGAATGTAGCTTTTCAAATCACAAAAGGACAGAAATCCCATGGTCTCACACCACTCTGGCAGTCCCATGGCTCATTAGCAGGGCTGTAAAATCAGAAGGCACCAGGTGAGACACCTCAGACAACCCAGGGACAGGCAGCAGCAGGGAGGCGGTGCAGGATGGGAGGCGATGGAAAGACCCATGGCAAACCCCTGACATGACATCGAGCCCTAGTGCCAAATTTCAAATCCCTGCTTTAAAGCAAGGCTATGCTCAAGCCATTCAGCAAGAAGGTCACCAGAAGCACTTCCTGTGGTGCAAATAGTTTCTTCTGCCCCTTCCTCTTGTGCTTGCTGCCAGGCGTTGGCCCAGCCCATTTGGCTGGATCTTTCCCTCAAGGATGTCAGAGGCAGCCATACAGCATGGAAAAAATCACCTCAAAATGCTTGGCAAAGCTTTAGTTGACTGAAAATGGGGTTGTATAATGGGATGTCTTGAGCAACTTGAAAAGCAAACATCCCTACCAGAGCTGCCTATAGCACAGTTGCCTGTATAAGGTGTGTAAATGCCTTTTTTTTTTAGTGTTTTTCCAGCTGCAGTGTGTTCACCCAGCCTTAAAATTATGTCAGTGGTATCTGTGACTGCCATCCGCCTCCTGCCAGCACAGGCCGCTTTACATGGGCGCAGTCACGGGGAGCCGTGCCCTTGGACATCCACTGCTCCGGGAGTGTCCAACCTTGAGCTCGAGCTACAAGGCAAAAGCAAAAACAGCCTTTTGTCTCAGGCATCCATAAGCAGCTTAAACGGGCAACAAGAGAGCCTCCTCTGCAGTGTTTTCTGGCAGCTCCCTGCTGGCTTTGCGTGGCGTCCAGAGCCCAGGAGCTCTCCTCTGGGCAGCCACAGCCCAAAGCTGAACTGGGAACACTGGAAGGATCTGTTCTGCTCTCACAGCGACTGTCAAAGGGATGCTGCCAGCCAAACCCTCACTCCCATGGCTCTCCATGTGCCATGTGAATACCACGTCTGTGCTAGATTAATTTTTTTGTCTCTCTGATAGCTGTAATAGCTCTTATAATCCCTTTCCTACTCTTTTTACACCTGTTCTATCAGCCAGCGTGGCTGAGAGCAGACTGCCCGCTGCCAGCACTGTGGATGCCAGCCAGGGATTGTGGACATACACTTTCCTACACAAAATGAGGTCTCTGGTGCAAGCGAGGCCTCGTGCAACTGTGTAAGGAGTCCTGGCACGGGCAGGTTGGTGGCCTCAGTGACACAGGGAAGGTGAGGGTGGAGGTCTGGCTTGCCAGGGTGAAATAGAAGCTGCAGGAAGGAGTTTCCAGACCCTGGCTGATGTCCCTAGAGGCTGGGCCTGTCTTGGACCAGATCAGGGTAACAAAAGCAAATCTTATTAGTAACTTGGCTGAGACAGCTCCTGATTTCAGCACAGTTTTATCTATAGTGTGAGTCCCTGTGCCCAGACCTCAAAATAATCCATACCACATCTGCAGTCCTGGTGAGGAGCAGTAAAGAAGGGAGAGGGATGCCCAGGAGGGCAGGGAATTCTGTGCCTCGAGGGCCAAAGAGATTCCTGCTCAAGAGGACTGAAAAGCTCTTGTGCAAAGGTGGATCATGGGGTGGAAGGGAATATTAACAAAAGTGGTACTGACTGATGGATACAGAGAGCAGAAAGCAAAGCCCAAGGGAGGCTGGGGCAAGAAAGTCCAGGGAATGGGGATGCTTGATTTGATTTTAAAAACGAGCAGTGAATGGCAGGAGGAATGGGGATGTGCTCAGCAGTGCATTGCAAGATTGGGATTCACTGCCACCGGAAATTGCCGAGACGCAGAGCACAGGACGTCTGAAAAAAAGGAATGGGCGTTTATAAAGGTTGTGGATCTCTCCAGGGTTACCTCACTGGAGATAATCAAGCAGAAGGGATATAAACCAGAGCTCTTCAGGGGACATGCCAAATGACATATGCCTAGGGTTAGGAAAATATTTTCCTATAAGCAAGTTAGGATTGGCCATTCTGGTGTTTCTTGTTCTGGGTTTACAGGACTTGGCAACTGGGCACCTTCAGAGAGAAGAGAGGGGAGTACATGAGCTGAGAGCCCAGTCCAAGGCACCAGTCCCTCCGGTCCTGTGTCCTGCTGCGTGAGAAAGCATGTGAGGAATTATAATTCCCTTTGGACATGTGACCCAAATTGCAGCGGGAATTTGCATTCCTGGTGCCTGCTTCCATTTCATGTCTGCCCTCCACTGCACAACAACACCTGCAAGAGGGTTTGTTACCCTCTCTGAGAGCACAAGCTCAACAATCTTTTCAGAGACATTAAGAAGAGTATCTACAAAGGAAACCGAACAGTAAAGAGGAGTCAAAAATATGTCAATGCTGTGTGAAAGCTTATCCATACAAAACAAACTTGCTCAAAGAAAAATCAGCTGTCATTTTAAAATCTGACATTAAGTTTCTCAAATCACAGACCTTAATCAGGAGTAATACTTGAAGAGGAACAAAGAGAATTTATGATGAAAAATCAGGACAGTTGAGTGCTAGGCTCAGCGGGACTAACTGCATGACAATATGGATAAGAATGATAATTGCATTAGCTTAGCCCGAAATGGCTGGCCAGAGCTGGTTTTTTTTGGTCAGCTGAATTTCTGTAATGGCTTCATGTACTTTTTAAGCAAACTTGGAAGGAGAATTACAAATAGATTATGACATGTCCATCTACTGTCTTAGGGGAACAGAGCATTTCAGAAAAGCATCCTAACATTGGCTTAGAGCACTTTGAAATGGGTTAAACCAAGTGCCTCTTATGAGTCCTTTTAAAATGACATTAAGAGGTGAAGGTAGCTCCTACTGATGACAGCTAGAGGATCCAAACCCACAATGCTTTCACTTTATTCCACATGTTGTACTTTGACCCCAAGACCCTCCCCATGGTGACATTCTCACTTAATCCAATTTTTACATCTTATTTACTGTTTTAAAAATCGGGATGACTTCAAGTAGGCACTAATCCTCTGCCTGTTAAAAACAACAAGATACCTCTACCTGAGTCTACATTTTTTGCAATAGGAAACTGTGGGTTTTTCTCCCAGCTCTGCAGTCAAATTCTGGTTCAAATTCCATCCCAGTGATCCCAGTCCCAGCTCTAGCTCCCACTCTGTGTTGCTAAGATCTCCTATAACACCTGGTGGGAATAGCTGGGGGTTCCCAAAGCAGTGTTCTCCCAAAACAGTGCACTGTAAGATTGCAAACAGGGGAAGTAGCAACCAGGCCAGATGGGAGAGAGGAGGAAGACATTCCCCCATAGCCCATTATGGGGCTCTCACTAGTAAGCATTGCTCTGATGGAACATGAATTTGCCCTTAGCAAAACCTGGAGCCTGACCTGGGGAGCATGAACGAGGCAAGGGAGATGTGAACTGCAACAAAAATTGGCTGATCGTGGCAAATCTGCTGCTGTCCCATTGCAGCATCAAATATGTGGCAGGGCTACATCTCTTGGTGCTGCACAGAGGGACAGTAGCTCTGTAGGACTGGCCCGTCCCCACTCTTGGGGCAGGAGGCAGCGAGCCCTGTGGCACAGGTGGCACTAGCAGGGACCAAGCATCTGGGATGGATGCCTCTCTGCAAAAGGGAATGAGTTACTTTTACTTGTTCTGCACAAAATAACCAAAACATCCGTGCCTCTAATTCCTCCTTCAGCAGCGCCCTGACCCTGCGGCGCTGCCTGGCAGGCAGCACAGCTCTCCTGCAGCCAGCCAAAGCACCAGCTGCTGCTGCCTGGAGGTGGATGTGCCCAGGACACCTTCTCCGAGCAGCCTGGCTGCTGTGCAAGCCGCTGGTGCCTCTGAGGGGCTGAGGAGTGGCCGGACAGGCGGTGTCCGCTGTCACACAGGCCGCCTTCGCCGCGATCCGGCCAGCACACGCAGCTCCGATTGCAACACAGCCCGCCTCGCTCACTGGCTGCTTGTATTCGTCTTCCTCAAAGGCTTAAATAAACAAGAAACAGGTTAAAAACAAAATCTTGGCCCTGGCCCCTTCCTGAGCTGGCTGTTCCACGATGGCTTCCGGCCCCGTGCGCGAGCTTCCCCCTGCAGAGGGAAGCGGCACCGTCCTGCAGCTGCCTCGAGTGGGAAATAAGGCCACATACCTGCCTTTGATATCGGTGCCAGGCCACTGGAGCAGCGCTCTCCACACCGTCCTGGTGCTTTCCACATCGAGTGGGAACTTGAGTGTGCTGTTGGGAGCTGGAAGAGGTTTGCCTTCCCAGGGCCGTGGCACAAGGACATGGGGATGGTGCCTGCCAGCTGGGCGCCGGCTCCATGTGAGGGGGCATTTCCAGAAGACAAACCCCGCACACCTCCCCAAAGCCTTTTTTGATGGGAAGAGGAATGTTATTCCGCTTGCAATCTGTCATGAACATAAAAACAATCTTGGAGGAGCCCGTCAAGCCAAGAGCTTTTGCCCTCAGGACCCACAGCACAAATTGCACTGGAGCAAAGCTCCTCCGGCTGTTTTGCTGAAGGGACATTGGGAGCTCATTGCAATGACCCCCGCCCGAGGTCACCGTATGACAGCCGGGCAAGGCTCCCAGGGCTTTCGAAACACTTCACGTGCACAAAATTGCCTCACAGCACCTTTGCTATGGATGTTTTCTATTCTTGCCATTCAGAACTTCCAGAAACAGATAAAAAGACGCCAAGGTACACGATGAGACTCCGTGCCAGCCACTGGGCATTTCTTCCTGCCCCAAGCTCCCTACTTTCTTGACAAGGCCCAAATTATTTTCCTTGCAGAGCATTTGAGGTCTGTGTGTATTAAAGAGCTTTATGTCCATCATATTGCTGCTAAAACATGCCACTATCTAGCGCTGGCAATATGTTCCTGACTAGGGCTTTAGAGTGTTATAGATAAGTTATGTGGCATTTTCCATTTAAATTAAAATAGATCAAGCTAAACTCAAGGGAAGCTGATAGCTGCACTTCCATTTTATTTCATTCTATTTCCTCTTTATGACCAATGTTACGCTAATAATCAAAACTTTGATTATAGGTCCCTAAGGCACCATGTCTCACTCAGGTCAGGCTGGAAACCACCTCCAGCTCTCCTATTGCCAGGGTCCCAGCTGCCAGACAGTGGCAAAAGCAGGGTGATTGATATCAATGTGGCATCTTGGGGTCTTTTTCCTCCCTCTACAGAGAAAATCTCTGCTTCTTGTCTCATCTGGCCTGAATTCTCCAGGCATGAAGATACAGATCTGAAATTTGCCTGATTCTGGCATCCATTGCTGGTGCCAGTGGGGATCTCAAACTGCCAGCGTGGACTTTGCCACACTGAGCTGCATCCAAGTGCTTTGAGATGACTCTTGCAGTGGACAACCCCAGAAATGAGGCTGAAAAAACCCAGCTGTTAAGGGTAGTGCTCCTGGGAGTGGATGGACTGGCCTCACAGAAGATGGAGAGGTAAAGGAGACACACTATCCTGCTGCAGGCACTTGGCAGCACCCACCTGCTGACCCCCTTTGCAGAGCCTCACGAAACTCCTCTAGATGGCTTTGGCTACACCAGAAAAAGGTGTTTTAAATAACAGGAATGATAATGCTAATCTGCAAAATGGGAAAGTAATAAAAAACTCTAAGCTTTCTTGTCTTCCTCAGGTTTGTGGGGCTGAGGAATCACAGAATCATAGAATGGCCTGGTTTGGAAGGGACCGTAAAAATAGTGTAGTTCCAATCTCCTTGCCATGGATGGGTATGAATAGGGATGTGGCAGTGGTCCTGCTTGCCTGACTCTGCCCAGCTGAGCTCCCACACCTCAGCTCAGCTCCCAGGGCAGGTGCAGGTATTTGTACCTCACAGTGCCTCTGATCTTCAGGAAAAAACTGAGCTGGTCCAGGCCTTATTGCCTTGCTAAAGACTTCACACACTGGGGGTTTTAAAGAGCGGTTTGTACCATACAGGAGATCCCCCAAGTGAGACCTCCTTGCAAGGGCCTGGACCATGTGCTGAGACCTGTGGGCTGAACTTCAGCCACGGCTGTTTTAGAAAAGTCACAGAATGGAGTTCAAAGAAAGTACTGAAATGGCCGCGTGGCTTCTTCTCCTCGCAGCAGAGCAGATTCATGGGGACCTGCTGCTCACCCTGCTCTGAGTGGGAGGGTGGAGTGAGCATCACCCACTGCTTTGCCCTGGCTTGGATGTCATGTCTCACCTGCTCACTTCCATGAGTCCTGCACCCCTCCAGTCTATGGCTTCCTCCTCACACCTTGTTAGGACAGCAAAGGAAGCAAAGGGCAATAAAACCTGAACACTGACCTTTTCATACCACAGACCTTTTCCAACTTCCACATAAATTCATGAGCTTTAATGGGCACATGCTGAAGCCTTGGGTTTGGTGATTTAATGCCTTTCACTTTGCCAAGGCCACCAGCAGGCATGGCAGGTTTGTGTTTGGGGTCTGGGATGCAAAGCATTTTTATGAAAAGATGATTTGGACCCTCACGGCTGTGGGGTGTGTGCACGTGTGTGGGGGGGGGATGATGGCACAGCACCACCAGCAATGCCTGGCTGTGGACAGAGGTCCCTGGTGATCCTGCTGGGGTGTGCAGGCACACCACCTTCTGTCTGGGGGCCAACACTAAAGCCAAGCTGTGGAGGCAGCGGGTGCCAGCACACCCCACAGGTGGGCTCTGTGGGTGGCGCTGTCCCCATCCTGTGGTGCACCCCGGGCTCTTTTTCCAGCACCCTGCATCCCTCCCCACCAGGGTGAGTGTCCCTGCTGCTCCTGAGATAAAAGCACTACTCCTGGGGAAGACCCAGGGTCACCGCCACCCTCGTGGTCCCTGCCATCAACGTGGGAGATCGGGACCCAGCGTGGCCTGGGTGGGCAGGGGCTCATTGTCAGGATGTGCCTCGGGCACGGCGCCTCTGCCCAGCCCTGCTTTCTGACCGCACAAAGAAAACATTTGCCCAGACATAGCCCGGCCCCTTGCCACGTTGAAAGCCTGGCTGCCGGCAGCTGGAAGGGGTCATGCAATGCCTCCCCAGCAGGACACAGAGCACAGCACTGGGAGACGAGTTAAACGAGGCTGGGGTTTACAGCCTTCCTGAAATCCGTCCTCATAAAAGGCAGCTGTCTGGAAACCTGCTCATCGAGGGGAGGAGAGTCTCCCTGTGAAGAAGGGAGGCTTGCCAAGCCTGCCACCACCGCTGCTCGCACACAGGCGGTGCTCCCGCCCGGGCTGCAGCAGCCTGGTAAAACACCGAGGAGGTGAAAACTGCAGCAAGTGACCCTGCAAGCAGGATTTGCAAGAGCTTCAGAGCCCCACACACCATGGGGTAGCTCCCTGTGGTACCGCACACCCCAGGGAGCACTGCCAGCACAGGGCACCATGCTGCCATCTGGTCTGGGAGCAAAGGGCACGCTGGAGAGAGCAGGGAATTCAGGCACAATGTTTGAGGGGGTACTTCCCAGCTGGTACAAGGTGCAGAGGTATCCTGGATACGTCCTGACAAGCTAGGATGGGTCTAAGGGCTGACTTATCCTTCCCTCTGGGACAGTGGGTTTGAGTGATCATCACACGTGCCTGTCCCTTCTCATGAGTGTCTGTGCTGAGCTCCATGCTGTCCTGCTTATGGTCTGGGGCTGGACTGCACTTGGTGCCTATGCCTGTGGAATACTTTGGCTTTCCAGTCCAGTGCTGTTTATACAATGCAGAGGACTTCTCCTTGCTTGCACATTCCAGGTAGATCTGGGGTGGTGGCTGAAGCAGACAGGCACCAACAGATCCCCTGATTTCTCCTCCTGTCCTTCTAGCTAGAAAAGCTCAGCACTTCCCAACCAGAACCCAGGAGGACTCAAACAACAGGAGTTGGGCTCTTCGCTCAGAGCCAGCCTACTCCAAGTAGCATCTGTACCCAAAACCACACACTGGGCTTCTCCTCTGACTTCTCTCACATCTTCTCAGCACTCACCTGTCCACAGCCAAATGTCGGGAATGGGGTGGTTTCTGTTTCATAGAGGAGGGAGACTGCTCTGCCTGTCTTGCACACTTGGATTTAGAAGGACTTGGCCTCCCTCCCACACCTGACCTCTCTGAGCTCTGAAGAAGCTCAAAATGACAAGGCTCTAATTAACCCACCATGCCAAGAATGAGGGAAAATAATTTAAGAAGTGATGAATGACACATTCTTACTTACTGTAATTACACAGTGTGGTTCAAGAAGATATTTTCCTATCGCTAATCCAAAACATTTGCACTCCCCTTTCTCGTACTTTTCTGCTCCTCGATTCCCTTCCAGGCAGCCACTCCCAGAGTGCTCGCAAGGTGAGTTCAGTGTTCCTGCAAATCTCTGCCCCTTTGGAGCTAGCAGGGAGGAAGGGGATCTGTGCTTCAACTTCTCCAGCCTCCGCTTTGCACAGCTACATTTGCAGTGAAGGAAGAACAGAGGAAGAGTGAAACCCTGAAGTCTTGTTTGCCCAGTGTGTTTTTTTACTGCATTTTCTGATGGGCCTTGTGACAGCCTGGGACCCCACTGTAGTGTGTAACCACCATAAATATCCAGGTCAGTACCATATGGCCTTATACAGCAAGTCCAACAGTGTTGCTCTAGCTTTATCCTTTTAAAGACTCTCACACTGTTTCTACTAAGACTGTAAAATATCCCATATTTCCACTTAATTAAAAAAAAAAAAAAAGGACCATGTGCTTCTATGCATGACCCAAAACTCTTTCTTCTTCTCCCAGAAGTCCGTAAAAAGGCATGCAGAAATCCTTAGGTTTTCATCAAAATGGTGAGGAAGTGCTTTGCTTCTCCTGGGGCCTCCCAAAGGACTGGAATATGCTGGGTGTTACCATTTGAGGCAGTTCTGAGGAGCAAGCCACTTGACTGGAAGAGTCTGCAAAAAAAACCCCATCCCACCAAGCCTTCAGGCTGTGGTCACATGGAGCTGTTTTAGGGATCCCAACCACCTCACAGATCTGCTGAAATGTTCTGGATTCAGTGTTTCTCCCTCGAGCTTTGTGCAATCCTCCCATACCTCCTAGGACTTGAAGGGAGAGGACATCTTTCACTTGGACATCTGGCACTGGTGTCCTAACAGACAAGCTCCAGGGCATTTTGTGAAATCGTCTGCAGCTCCCAGAAGCTGCTTCAGACAGAAACCCAAGGACACCAGGCAATGCAGCCCATTACTGGAATGAGTCTGTCAGATACTGTTTCATGGGGTGTCTCTGTGTTTCTGTGGGACTGTTACTTGCAATAGGGGCATTCATCTCCTGCACGCATTTTCTACATCCTTCCTGATTCTTAACCAGTGTAGGACTTTTTTCCCTTAGCTTAGCTAAGGCTTGTTGGAAATGTACAGAAACACAATGTGATTTAAAACATTTGCCAGCTTTAAAATAGTAATCTCAGAACTTCCTGCTCCTGACATCACCTAACAAAGTGCTCCACAGGTTGTTTCCATGCACTAGAACTTTTATGCCGTATTTGACCTCTCACTCCAGACTTTTCCACCATGACCAGAATTCTTTTCCCTTGGTAGCCCACACTCCATTGTGCTCCAAATGTATGTGTATTGTGCTCTAGGACAGTGGAGTTCCCCAGCTCATTTTCCAGTTGCATCTTACTGGGATTCTTTCTGTGATGAACCTTCAGGAGCCTACATCCCTTCTCTGGCACCCCCCTTGGTTCTCCTGAGTGAACTGGAAGTATTTGCCCATCTACAAGTGGTTTGAGAGGAAACAAGCATCTCCCTCTCTGCATTCATCCCCCTGAAGAATCAGCTCTTCATGACACTGTTGCACTGCATCCCAAAGGTTCTGCCTGGATTAGGTGTCCTTGCTACTCCACTTATGCCCAGAGGTGTAGTTAATTGTGCAAAACTGGCATTTTCTTAAAGACTTGGGCAAATTGCACTGGGGAATCCTAGGCCCGCAGAATGAGCTAGTGCAGGGATTCATGGCCTACCCCTATTACAGTTCCTCCTGTGCAAATACCAGCAGAGCTCATCAGTAAATTTAGCCACTGGCAAGAATCACACAGGTGGAAGCTGCTAAATCTCATTCTGCTGGCCATTGAAATGCTCTCCCTCTGTCATTGTGCCTGAGCAAGGTTTAGCAATGTTAGCACATCTACAAACAAGCCTTCTGTAACAGGAGCAGAGTCCTGAGGACCTGCAGCTCCGGGGAGCAGGCCAGCTCCGGGCAGTCTCGCTTTTTCTTTTTTCAGTGGAAATTCCCCATCACCAGCTTGTGCAAGTGGTGACGTTACCTGCTCTTGGAACAACTCCCTTTCCTTTGGGACCAGTTACAGACTGTCAGCCTTGAACTTATCACAGTTCCACGTGTAAATGCACCTACCACTTGTTCAAAGGTCTCAGTGTGCACCCAAAAATAGCCTAAGCACAACAGACCTCTTGGAAGGTTGAGGCCATCCAAGGCCTCCTGTTGGCATGATGTGCCCTACCTTCCCCAGCAGCCTCTCCAGTGCAGTTGGGGCTTTGCAGAAGCCCCCAGACATCATTAAATTGCCAGGTAGGGCTTTGCTGAGAAAGTAATTTTCTCATCTTTCTTTTCTTTGTCTTTTCTGCCTGTTGATATACAGCTTTCAGATCTATTGTGACTGACCAAACGGAACCCATCATCCACGGGGCCTTCATGCTCAGACAGAGCTTCTTTCCAGGGACTTCAGAGGGGAACTTAGGGGGAAGGTTGTTTTACTTATTCCTGGTTGATGTTCCTGGAAGGCATCCAGCAGACTGTTGGAGGTCCTTTCTGTTTCCCATGCACAAGATCTGACTGACCTGTTGGGGAAGAGTCTCTGAAGGTCCCAGGATTCCAGGCAGGCTTCCAGGCAGGAAGAGTCTGGAGCCACCTTTATTTTTTACTGTCCCTGAAGGCAGGACATGTTCTCAGCTACCTGCAAACAATTTGTTTCACTTGAAACATACCTTTAAAGAAAATTTCCAAACTGTTGGGGTAAGGCACGGTTCCTGGTGTTTATCAGGACATCACCAAGCCTCACTTATTGCTCCACTGCCTTGTTTCTGACTTTCCCAGGTTTGGAAGTGTCTACACTCTCCTGTCACTGCTATCCACTACAAGCTGAATAGCTCGGCCACTGTTAGCCCAAGGGCTGGTTTGGGAGACTGGCCCATCTCTGGTATCACCCATTTCACATGGCCTAAGATGGGCCAAAGTGTACCAGACTGTGACTAGTGTCCCCCTGGTAAGGTTTTTGCACCAGTCCTTCACAAAAATGTGGTCCTGACTCTGTCCCCCAGCTGGATCCCCCCCCATTTCCCCATTTTGCAACCCTGCGAAGGGCTTGCTGCACGTTGTGTCTTGTCTTGGCCCACCACCTTCCCACACTCAGGCTATTTTATTTCTGCTTCTGAGCTCAGCTGTGTTTTTGCATGGCCCCGTCTCTCTCGCTTTACATACACATGGGTGTGTGTGGTACTCTCTGAGGTGGAAGTTCTCTTTTCTTGTCCCCGTGTGAGCCACAGAGCTGCACTGACAGGACTGACCACCTTCCCACCACTGCCTGCTTCCTGGCCCAATGCTCTGCTGCAGCCCATGATTTAAGGATTTGGCACATTCCTCAGCCTCTCAGGGCATCTTTGGCTTCCCATTAAACACAGAGATACCATTCCTGGCTCAGGAACTCTCTGCCCTGCAGGCCACCAGGACCTGGGAGACTGGCCTAGGGAGCTTGCATTATGTGCATGCTGTTTTTCTGCTCCTCTTGAAGCATCTCCTCCTGGTCTCCAGGACCTTTTCTCTGACCCCGCTCAGGTTTTTATGTGCTTGCGTTTCCCTTTTTCCCTGGTCTCATTCTGGTCATCCCCTTACTGAAAAATCTATTAATAGGTCAATGTCCAATTTCCCCTGGTTGAATACCTTGTTATTCAACCAAAATAATCCAGATCCTTCAGCTGAATTCTCTTTGTCCCCCACTTTGTGGCACACAGCTGACCAGCTCTCTAATTTGATGCTTGATGCTAGTCATACAGCCAGACTAGATAATTTAATCTCTTTTCCTGAAGGCAAGTGCTCACTGACATAAGAGCTGACCCCATGAAATTGGCTCCTAGGCCTCCCATTTCAGAGCCATTCCCTCATGCCGTGGTTATGGACAGAGCCGAACAAATCTCCCAGATGTATTTTCCTCAAACACCGTGGCTTTTGCACCGATTCAACTGGGACAAATAGTCTGACTCCTTCCTTCTGGAGACTGGAAATGCTGGTGGATGTTGGTCGTAGGCGGTGTGCTGGCCAGCTCTTGTCTGCAGCAGGACGCTGTTTTTTCCTATGGTGACCTGCAAGCCTTTTATTTCCTTTTCTGACCGATTTTCTCAATTTCTTAACTCTTTGCTGTGGTTCATCTTGGCTTATAAATTGGCCAAAGCTCTTGTTGTGCCTCTTATTTTCTGGAAAACATTATTTTGCATGATACTCACGCTGCTGATCACCTCTTTGATCCATCCTGCCTCTTTAAACTGGGAATCTTCCAGAAGAATTTCGCACTCTCTCTGGACACTGAAGTCTTTTATCCTTGTCTGCAGGTGACCTCTTATAAAACTCTTAGAAGTTTCCAGATGTTGCTTGAACTCCTTTTGCAAAGCCTCCAGCTGTCTTGGCTCATGTTTTGCATCTTTGGTAATTTTCAATTTCCGTTCCCACTTGGTTCCAGAGGAATCCCAGAATTAGGACTTCTCCTGGAAGCTGAGCCTCACCCCGGACATTTTTTCCATAATTTGAAGATCTGCAGGTTGTTCCAGAGAGGATGAAGCTGGCAAACAAATGCTCCAGAAATGCTCCAGGTGTTCCATGAGGCGGTTGCTCCAGAAATGCTCATCCCCCCTGCTCCCCACCCTGTTAGTTACAGAAACCATGCAAAGCCCTGCTTTCCTACCCATGGGAGGGATCACCTGCAGAGAACTGTCTTTTCTTTCAGAGTTCAAGCTCTCCTTGAGTCAGCACTCCCCCAAAAGGTCTCCATGTGCTTTATTTTAGGGTTAAGCTCCTTCTTTTACTTGGGCTGTTTTCCTGATGCTTTTTTTAAGGACCAGTCCGGTGAGGAGGAGAGGAATTTCATGCTGAAGCTGCTTGCTTCTCTCCCATGACTAAGGAGAGAGCCTGCAGCTCTACCTTAGATGTCCAGCATGGGTGACTGACTTGGGACAACTGATATGTCCTTGATGAGCAAGTTTCCCTTTCAGTCTGTGATCCCCCTTACCGAGGGAGCTGCTCTGTGGTCCAGGCTTACTCGAGGTAATGTGCTAGGGGAGATTTAGGTTGGATATTAGGGAAAGTTTCTTCCCCCAGAGGGTGGTTGAGCACGGGAACAGGCTCCCCAGGGAAGTGACCACGGCCCCACGCCTCACAGAACTCAAGAAGCGTTTGGACAACGCTCTCAGGCACTTGGTAGGATTGTCCTGTGCAGAATCTGGAGCTGGACTCCAGGTTTCATGTGAGTCCCTTCCAACTCAGAATATTCTATGACTCCACGAACATATGTAACAGTTTGCTTTCCTCACCAGCAGCAGATTCTCCCACCCACCTCTGCAGCAGTCCACAAGCCTCTCCTTCTGACCCACCCCCCGCCACCCCTCTAACCTATAGGCACGTGGCACACATGTATGTTATTTATTTTTTATCCTCGGTTTAGCTCCACGGACAGTGTGGAAATGCCATCAAGGGAGAGAGCTGTACAAGCCCGCAGTGCCGCTTGCTGCTTGCCAAGCAGGAGCCTCAAACACCTCATCAGAGCCTTCGCTGCTCCTAAAACCTCATTCGCACTTTATGTACGGGCAGCGCGGTTCGGCAGCCCCCCTGCACACAAAAATCACAAGTTACGCTCCTGGCCAGATTACCTGTACAGCACGATCGTTAGACAGGAATGATGTGAGGTTCCCGTCTCTGTTCCGGCAGGCGGGGGCGTGTTCGGTGTTTACTGGGGTAATTCCCCCGCCTCCCCCAGCCGCCGGATTCTGTGGGAGCTCGGGTTTGGAGGTCACGCACCTCCAGGAGCCGGAGCCCGCGGAAGGGAGGGAGCAAAACTGAACCAAATGAAAAGCGAGCGATGAGCGCTGGCGGCCGGGATAAACACATTGCTATGGATCGCCTCAGCTGACATTTCCCGCCTGCGGTTCCCGCCGGGGATACCGGAGAGAAACCCGCCAGCCCGGCTCTGAGAGGGGGTGGTGGTGTGGGGGATGTCCGCTCCCCCCGCCCCGCACGTGGGGCCGGGGCCGCTGCGCTCCCCGCACACGCCGCGCACCCCGCACGTTG
>WEIT01016686.1:251459-269382 GCA_013389985.1 Dryoscopus gambensis
CCCCCGCGCGGCCCCATCTCCCCTCAGGAGTGGCCGCCCCTGGGTGGCGCCGGGGGCCGGGACTCCTCTGATACAATCACAGGGTCAACGAGGCTGGAAAAGTCCTCTGAGATCAGCGAGTCCAACCTATGACCGAACACCACCGCGTCAACCACACCATGGCACCCAGTGCCACGTCCAGCCTTTTCTAAAACACCTCCAGGGACGGTAATTTCACCGCCTCCATGGGCAGCCCGTTCCGATGTCTGATCACCTTTTCTGTGAACAAATTCTTCCTACTCTGCACTGTTGCGGTCTCACCTTGATTATTGTGTGCCGTTTTGGTCACTGCAATATAGGAAAGAGATTAAGCTGTTAGAGTGTGTTCAAAGGAGGGACATGGAGATGGTGAAGGGCCTGGACGTGACGCCACACGAGGAGCAGCTGAGGGCACTTGGTCTGTTCAGCTGGAGAAGAGGAGACTGAGGTCAGAGCTCACAGCCGTTCTGCAGCTTCCTCACGAGGGGAACAGGAGGGGCAGGCCCTGATCTCTGCTCTGTGTGACCAGGGACAGCACCCAGGGAACCGCTGGAGTTGTGCCAGGGGAGGGTTAGGGTGGATATCAGGGAAAGGTTCTTCCCCCAGAGGCACTGAACAGGCTCCCCACGGAATGGTCAGAGTCCAAAGCCTGAGAGCTCCAGGAGCTTTTGGACAACTCTTGGGCACGTGATATGACTGACTCTTGGGGACTGTGTGTGCAGGGACAGGGATTGAACTTGATGATCCTTGTGAACCGCTTCCAACTCAGCTCATTCTGTAATTCTGTAATGTCCAACCTAAACCTCCCCTCCTCTCAGAAAGGGCCACCGAGGGGTTCAGAGTCCCGGCATTCAAGAGGTTTGCTCGATGCGCATTGAACAACCAGAATGCAACATTATGCAGGTATGGGCCAATTCTCTACAGAAAATAATAAAGACCAAGAGGTTTACAGCTCTTGAGGGCATCAGCTGGACGGTTAATAAAGCAGGGAAAACCTTAGTAGAGGTTGTTTTTTAACTTAGATTCTTCTGAAATAACAATGTTGTTACTGTGAAATGGAATTATGGAATGGCCTGGGTGGAAGGGACTTTAAAGATCATCCAGTTCCAGCCCCTGCCATGGGCAGGGACACCTTCCACTATCCCACATTGCTCAGAGCCCCATCCAGCCTGGCCTTGGACACTGCCAGGAATGGGGCAGCCACAGCTTCTCTGGGCAGCCTGTGCCAGCCTGTTCCTCACAGGGAACAATTTCTTCCTCATATCCCATCTAAACCTCCTTTCTGTCAGTGTGAAGCCATTGCCCCTTGTCCTGTCACTCCATGCCCTGTAAATAGCCTCCCTCCATCTTTCCTGTAGGCTCTTGTAGGTTTCTTTATTTCAAAACGGTTGGTGGTGGCACCACTGATGCAGTGGCACCTGTTGGACAGAACAGCAAGATCAAAGGATAACACAGCCACCTAAGAGGAGAAACTGAGGCTCCAGCCCTGATATGCTGCACGTTTATGCATTTTATGTTGTAGACTCACTGGAATAAAAACAGATCTTCATGGGAGCTGGGGTAGGAGCTGGTACTGTGGTTTCCCCTTCCCCCAAGTGCCGATTCTAATCAAACAGGCTATTTCTCAGTAAGTGACAGCTTATTGATTCTGTGCAAACTAGGGCAAGATCCACCAGAGAAACAGTGCACACGTCCCTAAGAGCAGCTTTTGGCACAGGGAGCAGGAGATGCAGAGGTGAACCTCCTGGGAGGAAGAATATTCAATCCCAATCACCTCCTGAGAGATAAATAGTCTAGGTCCTGAACCATGACTCGAAGGCAGGGCGGCTCCTCTTCTAGCGTTTTGTGTGAGGAGTGGTGCCCTCTGTTGTTCCAGGGAGAAGCTGCTGGGAGTTAGGGAATTGAAACCACGAGTGTGAGGTGGGTTTGATTTCTCCAGTACTGCAGACGCTAACAGCTGCTCTGGTTTGGACATACACGGTCTGTCATGCAGAATGCACTGCCATCAGGACTTTGTTTTCCAGAGTGAAGTCAGAAATGAAATGTATAGAGGCAAACGGACCAACATGACTAGGAAAAAAATGCTTAAAAATTAGAAAAGTGTGTAGAATAAGCAAGAATTCCCTATTAGCTGCTACAAAGGTAATTGAAGGGTATGGGAATGTGTGTGGACAAGGGCCAGAGTTAAGGCTGCCTGTGTTTCCTTCGAGATCTCCTGATCTCTGAGAGAGAAGGAGCTACCTCTGCTTAACAAGCTGCCATCGTTAGATAATCCTCCTGGGGACTCCTAGCCTGTCTGCAAAGGAAAATGTGTTTGGGTGAAGCTGGGCTGCATGTGTTCCTGCTCCATGGCACAGCAGAGAACCTGTGTGGAGTGCAGTTTGCCCTGCAGAGCGCAGAAATAAGAACATAAAGATACATCCACGTCTGCAAAACGTGAAGTGGCTTTGAAAAATGCCTAACTGGTCATGGGGCTAATTCTGGTGTAGTAAATGACGAGGTAAGTACAGTTATTTAAAATGACCTTTGAGAGCAATCTGTGTGCCATGCCCCAGGAGCCGGCCGTGGGAAGCACAGTCCCATCAGTGTCCTGCCAGGCCCAGAAGGCATTTCCAGGAGTCCAGCTGTTTGCTGTGATTGCTGAACATGCAGAGTCTGCAATACCTGCTTTTAAAAGTACACAGTAATGTCACGGGATTGCTTGAGTTTAGTAACCCCAGGGCAGTGCATTCCAAGGAGTAGAGGGCAATTCAGCTGCCTGGCAGAGCCAGTGGGAAGGTACTGCATGTTCCTACTTTAGTTTTCTGCAGAGATCACCACCTGTACCTTCAGGAACAAAGCTGCTTGGGCTCGGGCAGCATGCTGGTCATTTAGGGCTACCCTAGCACTTTCCCTAGTGGGTACAGTCACATCATAGAATAGAACCACAGAATTGATGGATTGTGGATGCAATCCACAGGCTGGGATTGCAAAGGACCTTAAAGATCACCCAGTTCCATCCCTGTGCCATGGGCAGGGACACCTTCCACTATCCCAGCTTGCTCAGAGCCCCCTCCAGCCTGGCCTTGGACACTGCCAGGGATGGGGCAGCCACAGCTTCTCTGGGCAGCCTGTGCCAGGGCCTCAGCACCCTCACAGGGAACAATTTCTTCCTCATATCCAATCTAAACCTGCTCTCTGTCAGTGTGAAGCCATTTCTCTTGTCCTGTCACTCCAAGCCCTTGTCAAGAGTCTCTCTCCAGCTTTCCTCTGGGCTCCCTTCAGGCACTGGAAGGCCACAATGAGGTTAAACCACCTTTTATTTGTACAAGCCTATGAAGAGGGATCTCCTCCTTTCCCTAGATGTTCCTGATGCACCCACAGAGCAGTGCCTTCAGGATGCAGGCCTGACTCCTCGACTGAAGGCACCTCCACATCACAGGAGTCTTGTGAGCTTCTGGCTGACAAGAGAAGCAATAATATAGTAATAACTAAGCAGAGTTACCTGAAAAGGATATCAGAACAGACTCAATCATGCAAGGAGCTGAACTCTTGCGTATGCTGAAACCAGCGTGGTAAAATCAACGGTAAATGAAGATACTGATTTTGCAAAGTTTTAAGTTTGAAACAGACTAATTAGATCCCAAAGGTAAAATCTCTACTGGCTGAACCTGGCACAACACTTGCTAAAGGAAAGAATAAGTCCCACTTCTTTTGAAGTGCTCTCATTATTCCATTTAGAAGGGATATAAATCCTCTGCTATCAGGAAGGGTTAGGGAAAGCTTCCTCTCCAAGTAGGTTATTTTGGTAATGCCACACCAACGGTAGTTTACTCTTGAGCTGTCTGTGCCCAGTCAGCTCGTTCTATAGAGCTTGAGGCAGAATGTTAGCCCAGATGGCTCCCAGCTTGACCAAACCATTGCAGGACAACTCTGTCAGTCAGAACAGACTTTTTATCAAATGATCCATGTGCAGAACTCAGTACATGGAGATGAAGGGCTTGTGCTCCTGGGAAAGCCCTGCACATCCCTGGGCTTCAGTTTTCCAAGCTGACAAAAGGGATAATGACATCTAATGAGCTGACTACATGCATGTAATATGTGTGTGCATACATAAAAATTGTATGATTGGGATCATTGTTACACAGTCACAGTAACATTAGAAAGTGCGTTTTTCCTTGGGAATTTTAGGCTGTGTTCTGCCACTGAACAAAGATGTTAAACAAGGTACTCACACTGCCCAGGCTCCTGCTTTTGCAGTTGCTCACAACACCTGCATTATGTGCTTGTCCTGTGTGGCTGCACCCTGGGGCCACTCCATTCTTCCTACCAAGGGAGGGAGACGTTCCTAGAAGTAGGTGCCTCCTGCTGTCAAGTTTCTCAGATAAGGTACAAAGGTAGCAGCAAGAACTTTATTGAGCAAGACATGAGGTAAGGTACTGCAGGTCTGATTATTCATTGCCCTGTCAGATGCCAGCAGCTGCACTAATTATTACTGAAATGGGTTCAGATGGCAACATCTTTAAATGATCCTTCACCTCAGAACTGAGCAGCAGGGAGTCTCTGTGCTCAGACATGCTGAAGGGTGCTCGTTCTGGGCAGGACTCCTGTGTAAGTTTGAGCTGAGGTGTTTGTTAGTTAATTAAATTTATTTGGAGCATGTAGAAAACACTTTGGAGCTGCAAACAATGAAAAAAGGCACCTTCCTACAATTCTAACTTGTGTACTTTATCTCTTCAGCCACTAATACCAAAGGGCACTAGGGTATCTATAGAACATTGTGAGATGGCAGCCCGTCATGGTGCATTACTGGTTACGTGCACATTGCTAGAAGATCCTAAGACTTGTGGAAACACTGGAACATTTAGGACCACCAAGCAAATCTCAGCCTGTTCAGTCAATTGTTTCCATCGGTTAGGTACAACATACTCCCAAGCAGCACTTGCAAAAGGATTTAGGCTGCCTCTGGTAATAGCAGCGCTTTGCAAGAAGGACAGTTGAGCAAAACTTGAAATGAAGTTTTATTCCTTTACTTGCTTTTCCTTTCTACCCCTTTAGAAAAAGAAGTCTGCTTAAAGCTAAACAAGAATTCACCTTCAGAAACCCCCAGCTCCCCTCAGCACCCTGCATCTTGCTCTCACTGCAAAGTAAAGCTAACTCTGAGTGACTTCTTGTCACCCTCTTGGTAGGATATAAAAATACACTTCATGCAGCAGTATCTGGATGGCACAGCCAAGTTCAGGACCACACTGTGCTCAGTACTATTTGCCAAACAAATAGGAATCGAGATGCTGTTCCCCACAGGGCCTGCCGTATATACAGACAAAGTCAAAGGGGATGAGGCAGCATTATCTCAGGCTTACAGCTGGGGGACTCCAATCCACAGGGATTATAGTAGCTTGCCCAAGGTCACACACAGGAAATCTGTGGCGGAGCTGGGAAATGAAACAAGAGCTTCCCAGGCACAGGCACATACACCAGGCACAGGACAGTATCTAAAATGGAAATGTTTCAAGCCACATCTGTACAGGTTTCACAAAGCTTCCAGGCCTGCTCAGAAACTTCAGGAATGGCATCATTTGTGTATCAGTTACACCGACATTGTGACTAAGACATGTGTCTTTGAAAGTATTACTGTGGCCTTTCTGAATGAACACGTTTAAAGTTGGAATGCTGGGTGCCTTACGCGACTCCCTACCACGTGCTGTGTATTCCTAGAAAACCTGCTTCCCATGGCAGCGTGTGGCTGCTGCATGTACTGCTGCCCTCTCGTGTGGGCCTGCTGGGAACTGCAGCGTTGGCACAGTCGAGGGGACCCGTTTATCTGGTGCCTGCCCCTGGCATAACCTTTCACCCCAGCCCTACAGCTAATGGATATTGTTGCCTTTCTCGGTTGCCGTGTCACTGTCTCCTCCAGGCCCGTTTTGTGCGTGACACAAGCGACACGACAATGGAGAATCCAGGTCACAGTCTTGGCAGCCACACTGCAGATCTGCCCGATCAAGGGAACACTTAAAGCAACTTTGTAGCAACAAAGCGTAGTCAAAGGTCAGCCGGCACTCTGGGGTTTCCCTTCAGTGTGCCAGGAGGGCCAGTTCCACCTCATCGATCAAAGTTCACCTCAGGCTGACTGGGACTGCTAAAGCCAAATCATCTGTTCTGGGCACATAACATTTCATGAGCAGCAGCTTGATACACACAATAAAAGTTGTGACAGGTAGTAATTTAGGAGAAGCTCCACAGGCAACCACAAAGAAATTCCAGTTATTTCCCCACTTAACGGCTGGCCTGAATTTCATTTTAGCAATAGCTCCTAATGGTACTTCTGTGATACCATGTCACTGGCTCCAAAGCCAGATGATTCACTTTCCATCACACTGGCAATGGAAGGGACTTCAGGGCAAATACAAATCAGGTTAAAGGTGTTTTACTTGGTCTACATCTCACTCCCTTCCTTCCACCACCCTCCTTTTTTTGTTGTTGTTGTTTTTTGTTTCTGTTTTAAGCAGAAGCCCTCCTCTTTAAAATACCTAGGCAGGTAATTATTGGCACTCATTTGTGTTGCACTGGATAAGGTGGGTTTTTTAAGTACGCTTTCCAGAAGCCCAGCTGGAGCTCTTCTGAATACTTTTTCTTCAAACTTTTGCTCATTAAAAATAAATCATAGAAAACTTTTCTTCCCTACAACTTGACCCAGGACTGAATATTAGATCTTTTATGCTGCGTTTTTCTACTAAGTCTTCCAATTACCAGCTACCTTCCTCCTTTTGCAGAGGGGCAGAACAAGACAAAGGGTGTAGCTGAAACAATAAGCACAGTCTGGTGTAGTGGTATTTCACCTCCATCAGCTTCCAGATGTCTGATGATCACAGAAGTGTGATGACACTCTCTCACTCTGCCAGATATGGCAGAGATCCCTGTAGCCTTTCTACAGCCAGGGATTCAGATCCAAAAAGCCTCTAGAAATCAAACTTCGGATTGCATGGGGGAGAAACTCCAGGGCTGTGTGGCAGCAAGGAGGTAGGCACACAGAAGTGGCATGAGGACACTGGCAGTGCCTGAGTTGCTCACACAAGCGATGAGGTTGCTCAGTGAAGTTTATCAGCTCTGATTGCATCAGTTCCTTGTTGCACTAGCAAATGCCAAAGAGGCTCCCTTCCAGTCAGCCCTGGATAGCACATGGAACTCATGGCAAAGGACGGGAAAAAAGTACACAGCATACCCACCTGGAAAAAAGGAACGAAATAGACCAACTGAGATTGTCTCCATCCAGTATTTCTGGAGAAAGTTAATGATGAAGCAGTGGCTGACCCAGAAAATACTCATTAACACTAGCTACAATATCAAAGGTAGCAAATATATCATTTTCAAGCAAGGCAATAATGGGGACCATTGCTCATTGTGCCCTACTTCAGACACCAGACATCTTAGTTGAAACAATCATTAAAAATTTGGGTTATAAAGGAATGCTACCTAGCTGACACAGACGTGACAGGCAGAAGAATTCAGTGCGGCTTCTGAACGAAACAGATCATTGATCTGGCCTGGTTTTGCAACTCATTAGTGGTGCAGATACACTGAGCTAGTTAGTGCTGCAGCAGCCACACACAAATACACCGCTTTGTTCTTTAAAGGCAAAGCAAAAGATCAGAACCATCAGCTGTAGCCCCGGCTCTGCTGAGCACGCTGGGAAACCTTAGTAACCACAAAAGCCAGCCGGCTGACTGGCTCAGGAGCAGGGAAGGGCACCTTTCAGGAGCACACGGCCTCCACAACTCCCACAGCCCTGACAACAGTGCCACCCACGTGCTAGGGCTTCAGTGGAGTTCACGGCATTGCCTTATTGCCAGTCAACAGTGCCACTACTGTTAGCTCATTGCTCCTCACATCTAATGAGATTAGGCTCCAGTTAGCTTAGGAAAATCCATTTGTTGTGATATTAGACTAAGGACTGCATTTGGATGGCTTAAATCACAAGTCTCCACCTGTATCAAGTTTCCAGCCTTGATTAGCTAAAATAATATCAAGCAATCTTCACACCCTCTCTGGTGTCCTGAATCTGGCCTAAAAGGCCTTCTGCTCCTTGTTCAAAGATTAATTTCTTTCTGCTCCCTGAACCATCAGGGCACCCTGCATTTGTTGTGGGAAGAATCTGTACATTCGGTTCTTCTCCCTGATCAACTCCACGTGAACCTCTGCCTCTTTGCTTCAAGTTACACTTCCCCCGAGTCGCTGACCAATTCTGTCATTTCAGGGTTACTGTTAATAACAGTTCCTCAGCTGAAAACAAGCTCCTCTTCTCTCTTGCAGTGCCTGGGCTTTATCTGATTTGAGATTACAGCACTCTTACAGTAAAGGAGCTCTCTTGTCTGCCACAGAGACTCCACACCAACCAGCTGTGTGTCCCACATCCCAAGGAAATTGCCATTTAGGAGAGCTCCTGTGGCCTAATGCTTGACACAGGGCCCATTCTGGAACTGTTTCAGCTGGACACACCAACCTTGGCTCTGGCCCTGCCTCCAGGCCCCGTGTTCTCTGACAGAGTGCCAGCAGCTCTATCGTGAGATGTGTGTGACATGAACGGTGCAATCCCAGCAAGCCATGAACTGTAAAGACCCAAAGTTTCAGAGGGGAATTTATTGTATGGGAGCATATCCAATATTTTTTGTCAACCATTCATGAGAATAATAAAAAACAGAAGCTTTTAAAATGACAAGAAATATAGTTACATATAATACAGATTTTCATCTTGCATTGAAGCGGAGCAGTAATAAAATGCTCACTTGTATTTTCACAGTTTGTGTTGCTTCTCTAGGTTAAAGCATCAGCAACTCAAATGTTCCAGTGAGAACCCCTAGTTAGCAGTTTCATGGGATGATGGTGAGGGTGAACGCTCTCAGCATTCTGACACACTTCACAAGTATAGCAGGCACACTTGATCCATTTCAGAACTACTAAAATTTTCAGAGGTACCAGCTACACTTGAGGCATCCTTGCTGCAACTGAAAGGGTTTTGTATCAGAACACGTTTTTAGGCCCCAGTCAGAAATGTACCTATGGAACACTCAAGAATGTGCTTAAATCCAATCTGGTTGAAAGGGCTCGGAGCTGATCCTTTGTGACCCCCTTGCTCTGCCCTCACAAGCACAGCACATGGGCATGAAGCTCTAACCGGTACTTGATCACATGTGCAAAGTGCTTGCAAGACCACAAAGGATTTAACATTCTTCAGCCCTCCACTTAGAGACCTAAAGGCATTCACTGCATGCATACATCTAGGTATTTACTACACACACTTACACCCAGCCCCCCAGTATTACTGCAATAATTCTTTGCTGGTATAACAGCTCATACACCAACTTTCACTTACACAGTTTTCTACAAACATAAAAAAAAAAAACACCTGAAGAGAACTAGAACAGCTTTCAATCAGTCACTATATTGGCATTGAAAGCTTTATTTTGAAAACTTTAAGCAGCAATACTGAATAAATAGACAGAATGATTGTTTTGTCATCTCCATACAACTGATGGCCTTCATCCAAAACATTAAAATACTGTAGCAAATAGAATAAACATGCACATTTCAATGTTCTAAAAAAAAAGAAAACCAAAACCAAAACACCAAAAAAAGGAGGTGTAATATAAAAGTAACACTTTGACACTTTTTTTAATACAGTACAGACCATTAGAGACTATTTTCTGGAAAAAAATATCTGAATACAGTTTTGTTATTTACATGTATCATTAAGGCCCAATTCACTCAAGTTAATGCACATCAGGAATTTATATGCTTCAAGGTAACTCACTAAAAAGTACACGATTGATGTTTCTTTGATCATACTCATATGATCCCAGTTCACTAAAATAATGCAATACTCTTCATGGTAAAAACAAGGCAATTGCTGCCCCAAGAGGAGATTTTTATTTCACTAAAAGATCTTTTTCCCTCTTACCTCATATGTTTGCATATTGCTAATACTAGCAGTGGTAGTTCTCTTCAAGAACTTCCTCCCAACTTGCCAGGGTTTAGAAAAGCAAGCCGCCTCAAAGCTAACATACCATTTCCAGAAGCAATTCAGGCACTTGGGAACCTAAGTCCCACTGAAAGATACTGGGAGCTGACTTTTCAGAGTGGGACTTGGGTTTCTCCCTTGCTCAGGCGTTCAGACTGTTCACCTTAGCCTTAACCTACTGGCTTTTCAGATGGTCACCCCCCCTCTTTTCCCCTAACAACATAGCATCTCCAGCAAAAATAAACTGTATCCTCATGGATGAGAGAGGTAACACAGTTAATTTCCATTAGTAATAAATTACAGGAGTTCTCCATATAAATTCCCTGTGCACTGGAAAATAGTGCTTGTGTATTCAACTATTTAATGCAAGCAAAAACCCCCATTTTTATCATGCTGCCCAGTAAATAGTATGGCACTTGTTAAAATTAGTATGTGTAGCTTTCTTTCTGCTAATGCCCCAGAAGTAGGTTTGGAACACTTCTGAAAATGGACTTTTTGTACAGTTGTAAAGAAATAGTGAGTTTCCACAGTTGATCAGAAGCAAAACTCTAAACGCTGTAGTGTGGGGAATTTTTCTAACTGTTACGCATGGGTCAGTTCACATTTAATGCAAGGGCATGCCATTTCTTTTTGGTTTATTTACAGAGAGGGTGAAAATGCTACGGAACTTCAGCCTGGGTGAAATAAGCAAGAGGAGTATGGTGGGGGCAGGGGAATTTGTCAGTGTCTCACAACTGGCAGGTCTGGATACCAAAGCCTCTCCATGGCCACAGGAGTGGCTGAAGCGGGAAACGTTTTTCAGATCACCTTGACATGTGCCAAAGCCCTGGCAAGGAGGGGCCACTCAGGGGTGCTGCAGTGGTCACTCCTGAGCCAGCTCCAGGCTGGCCCCTGTGTCCAACAGCTGCTGCAGTCAGCACGTGCTACTTTTTAACTCAAACGGCAAATTCCTCCGTTGATTCTATTACAAAGCTGTAATTCAAGCCCTCCAAAGCTGCTCTTACTCTTCCTTTTAATCCTTCTCCTCCTCCCTCCATCTTACGGAATAACCTGGCAGAGAAAGAGAGCAGGTTTTATGATGCAAGAGCCCAATTCAGCTCAAACTGACATCTGTGGGAGATGAACCAGTCACAGAAGATGAGAAAAACATTAGCTGGGGTAAATACGCTGATCTGCCTTAAAAATACTCAATCTCAGGACAAGACTGTTTCCCCCCACCCCCATGCAGCATAATTTGGGCCACACTTTGCAAGGTGCTGAGTGCCTCAGATCTCTAACATCAAGAGGTGCTGAAGATGCAAGATATTCACTGGAGAGGGCCATTTCATTTCTGTAAATTGAACCCAGAATGTAAGGCATATATGCTCAAGTACCTTGGACAGATATTGTCCCCAAACTATGTATATTTTACACTTTTTTTAATATATATATATATATATACACACATTCTTTCTTTTTTTTTTTTTTAATACAAAGTTATGGGCACAGTAAACATGGGCACAGAACTGTGATAAACTAACAGTAAAATGGGTGAGCACTGCAAAGGTTCCTCAGGTAGGAATATCTCATTTTCCAGTTTGCTCACAAGGGAAGATGGAAAAAAAAGAACCCAAAAAACCCCCTGATAAGTTAAACAGTAAAAATTCAGAATCCATTTGGAAAGGTCCTTTATATATTCACAGCCTTATCTGTTGCTGTTAGTCTAAATACAGCAGCATTTTTACAATATACGATGCCATTAATAAATGGAAAGGAAAAAAAATGCATTAAACGCTCAAGAATCCTTCATCTTTTGCTATATCTTTTAAAACTTCCATTTGTCAGGAAGCTCCTCTTTTAGAAAAGGAGACTTAAATTAACATTTATCTGCACATCAGTAAATCAACACAAGAGGATGCTAGGGGTTAAGTATTTTTCTACGGCTAAAAGCTTGGAGTTTCCTAGCAGTGGTAAAATCCTGACCCTACCAAGGAGGACATCAGGAGTTCAGTCATTTTGCCACTGACTGAGCCCAAGTTTTCAGCACAGCGCTGAGGGCACAGTGTCCCCCCTCATGCCCAGGGGATCTCCAAGGTGGGGATGATGCTGTGAGTCTCTGTTAGAACGGGCAATCCAAACCAGGGAAGGCCCATCCCTTCCCGAACTCATCAATGAGGCCAGCCCCCAACGTTTACAGAGTGTCCCACTGATGCCAGTCCCAGTCTCCACAAACCTGGTGTCCCCTGCAGCAATCTCACTTCAAGGCCTGAAACCAACGAGCTATTTGGGAGTGACTACTTTCGGCAAGGAAGCCTTTTTGTCTAATGCTTTATTAGCTTTGATTGCATTAGAGCAACATCAAGATGTGATAATGCTCCCTTTTCATACATTTTGTGAAAAATGACCACCAGATGTGTGAATTTTCTGCTTGGAAGCTTTACATTCTGTAAGTGACTGTCTTTCAAAGGGACCAAATGTCTCCACCAGGGACCTGAACGAAATCCTGGCCTCAGTCCTATCAATAAGAACTCCGCTATTGACTTCACGGGACTCTGCCAGGTTTCTTCCCTGCACAAAACTTGAATGGATTCTGGAAGGCTGGAAGAGGATACTCATTTGTGTTGTGTCTTTCTTCCCCTCCAACAGCAAGATTTGTTACAAAACAACAACACTGTAATGGCTAGTGGAAAAAATAAAGTACAAAATCACACACAGTGAAAGTCTCCTACTCTCTTTCGGCAAGATATATGAAGACAACTTCTTACATTGTTCTTTTCTCAAAAGGCATATACAGTGTGGCAAAATATTTCAAATATACATTCTATATAATAAAATATCATCTAACTAGTGCATCCTCAATCATATGCTGGAAATATTTTTACCAAGCCAAGATTTAAAATCCATAAATCTTTTGAACACTAGGTGCTTCATTCAAGGCAGATACAACAGCAAGTAAATCCCACAAGCTCACTTTTCAAGCCTTAAAAGGTAGCAATGGATGGAACGTGACATATGATGACCCACGACAGAAATGAACAAAGTTAGTGGTGAGAAACCACTGCAATGGTTCAGCACCCCTCAGAACTCTGCATTGCAGGTTGCTGTACTTGATCAGATGGGGGATGTTGGTACACACAAATTAAAGTCACCTCGTCAGACTGACACACAGCCATACGTGATAATTCACAAGTTAAAAATAAAAATATAAAAGGTCAACATTCACAGGTCCATTGATTAAAGGGAATAAATTAAACATCAGATAAGTTGCATACACGGTTTCCTTCACCCTTAGTCTTCCATTTATGCCCATACAAGGAACAATACTTTCCCAAACACTTCTGAAGTGGCAAAACCAATGAAGGTTTTGCACTCAAGCTGTGTTGACAGCAAGGTCATCCTTGCCAGTTATGAATCGAGATAGTTCCTGTCTCTTTAGCATCAGTGCACAGGGTATGGCTCCAAGTGGTGTTGGAGGAAGAAGAAAAAATAACACGGTGGTGTAACAAAAAAACAAAACAAGAAAAACTTCTTCCATTCATCATTGGCAGAATAAAATAAAGTGTATCTTGTCCAGGGTACCTTGCTAGGTCCTCTCTAGAAGAGGTATGTACTGTCATACATAAATGCCCTCCGGGTTAAAACCAGATGACAGGGGGTTCTGTAGGATCCGAAGGTTACTGGGAAGTTGCCTCGATGAGCCAGGGCGCTTCAGTGACCCAGACTGAAAGGTTGGCTCTGCATGAGAAAAAGGGCAATTAGAAAAGTCATCAGCAGGGGTGACCGCCATAGAGCACCTCTCCTCCTCCTGCTTAATGCAATACGGAAGAACTCATTCCACGTGTAACAAACTACTGAAGCTGCTGACTAGGAAGTGAGGAGATCTAAGGTGCACGCGTCCTACTCATTTCAAAACAGAACGAAACCCACGCAAAACAATTACCCTCCCACGACAAACACGTACACAGACACACATACTTATATGGTGGTGTGCAGAAAGAGCTTGAACCTGTAACATATCTCAAAAGCTTCAGCTTCCTGTGCACTTAAAAGAGACAGCTCCTACAAGTGCTGCATTTGAAGGCCTGGTTGTCTTTTCCTCTCTCCCTACCCCCTTGCCCGCCCAGTGCCTTTTGGTTATAAAGTTTTCTGAGCAGAGGGACAGACCCAGCACAGGAGAATGCCGAGACAAAGAGCCCCTCGGAAGCAGAGTGCTGGATAAAGCACATGACTGTGCTGGTGCCGCAGCTCTGACACGCATTCGAAACGCTCCCGTGGTTCTGCCCAGGAAATTCTGAATCCAGATGTGGGCACGTGCAGGCTGCACTGATCTCACTGGGGGCAAAGTCAATTCGCACCCGCAGTTAACAGCCATCTGTGCAGGACTTCTGCATGGCTGGCAGCCCAGCTGGATTAGCTCCTGTTCCCGTGTGGCTGCTGTCTGGGATTTCTTGGGATCCAGACACATTCCTTTTTCTGCTTTGACAACACCCCCACACCAGAAGAGGAAGAACCCAGACGAACAGCAATGTCAGATGTACATTCACGTTCCGTTCTGGCAGCCAGCCATAGCGGCCACTCTTGAAAGCTGCAGGCTTAATGGGTTGCTGATGGGACAAACGCATGCCTGGGCACAGTGGGAGAGAAGTTCTCCACATACTGTGCTTTATTTAGAGCCTGCTAAACCCTTGGAATGAAAAGAAGTACTCGACAATGCGCTCTCTTAGTGTTTTGCTAATGTCTCCGCTAAGGGAGCATTCACTTCACGTAGGAGTGCCAGCATTAAGCGGCAGTAAAGGCACTGCCTCGCCCCTTCTCTCTCCCTTCCTCCCACCCAGAGCATTCCGAGGGCTGCACCTCTCTCGAGTTCCACGTGTGGGGCCTCCACCTCCACGGGGTCTGCGGGCAGCACCGTCACCTTGGTTCCCGTTTGCTGGATGAACTGCTGTAGGTTCACCTGGCGCAGCTCCTTGGTCAGTTGCTCCAGTTCTTGCTCCCTGTCCTGCCAGGAAACCGAAAACATCTGCTGAGCATATAAAGCAGCGTTTTATGACCATATTTACAGTTGGGCAACTAATGCTTCTCTTTTTGATGAGAAAGCCTCCAATTTTTGAAGCTCAAATGCAAATTGAAGAGTTGAAAGGTATTTTAATCTGAGGTAATTTAAAAAGCGAGTCAACACTCACTAGCACTTACTAGAATCGCAGCATCAATTAGGTTGAAAAAGACTTCTGAGATCACTGAGTCCAACCCATGACCCTAATTGGGTTTTTTAATGTACTTTATTTTTATATTGCTTCTTGGATGACTAGCAGATGTTTCTCATGCCACCTGAGAAAAACTCTGGCACATCAGCAAATAAAGGTAATAGTGTGAATGCTGAAAATATAATCAACTGAGCAGCAGTCTGGCACCAAGTCTTACTTCTTCCTGAAGTGTCCAGCATGGCTTGGACAGCTCATTTAGTTCCTCTGATCTTACAAGGAGAGTAATTCTTTTCTCTTCTTGTTCTTAGCATTTTCTATTTAAACTTTTTTGGACAGAACTTTCTCACTCTGCAAGGGTTTTGTGCACTGATGCCAAAGCCTGGCTGGTTCACCACCCCTTCAAAGTACAGATGATAATTTAGGATCTTTCTCTGTACTTCTGTCACGATATGCAAAACTCATAGCTCTGATGGACTACAACAGTCTTGGACTATTATTATTCCCACACACAGAGTCTGAGCTGCTTTAGCAGGTATCCTTAACTTTAGGTATACAATAAAGTATTTCTCCATCCCCCCCTCAAGCTCCATAATACAGAGCTCCATTTATTTTCTTGTGGATTTCCAGATTGGTGCACCTTTAGGTTTAGAACAAGATTGGAAGATCTGAATTTAACTGGAACTTTCCCAAGAAGTGAAACTAGACTATGGAAAGAATCAAGCCAGAAATATTTCAAACTCCATCATAGCCTCAGTAAACGTGACTGAGGATAGATTAAAACACATAGAGAGGACTTGAAGCTTTCCATCAGTGCAAATCCTTAAGCGTAGCATGTCTGGAAACTTAGCATAGATAAACATGGCCGAAACTGCTTATGGTTTTCATCCATTTTGCTTTGGATAAAAAGATTACTTTTTTCCTCCCTCGTCATCTAGTAAAAACAGCTCATACTAACATGGGTCTAGGGCAGGAGTAAGGATACAAAATCCCTTTACATATTCACAGTGGAATCACCTTAATGCCACTGCAGCACTGCAGAATATAGTAACTGTGAATCCCGGGAATCAGCAAGAAGCACAACTCCAACTGATGTGTGCTGCCTTCGGACTATCTTATGTGGCACATAAAAATCCCAAGAACCCCAATCTTTCCTGCACCACACCCAGCTAGCAGCTGGTGTTCCTTTATTCTTTCATGCTCTGTGAAGTTCCAGGTGATATCATTAACTTTAGCAAGGAAACAGGGACTGGATTCTCTTTTGACACATGTGCCACAAATGCCTGAGGCGTAGGGAAAATAAAATCCTGAACACCATCAAGTCAGCCAGGAAAAGAGGGATGCTGTTCTTTAAAACTAAAGCCCTGTAAGGTGGCAGGCACTTTACTTTAGCTCTGTATCTTTCCAGGTGCTGCTTTTGGACTCTTCTTTGTAATTCATCTCTTTTAGTGGCAGACAAACCTAGCAAAGATCAGAAGTTTGTCCTCAGAAAAGGCTACGATGGTGCAAATTACTGCTTTTCTTCTCAGACAGTTTGAATGAGCAAGTTAAACACAGGTGAAATGAAAACTGTCTGCTCTTCAAAAGAAACCCCACAAATTGAAATGCAATTTGAAAATGAAAGCAACACATTCCCCTTTTTACCCTGATCCCCTTTGGAAACTTTCTTGTGTTGTCTTTCATGGGCTTCAGATTTGTGTAAGACAAATTAGTCACAGTCTTTGACTTTCTCTAGCTATGGATAAAAAGACAGTCTTACCTGTAATCGCTTCGTAGCTTGGCCCAAAGACCTTTCTACAGCTTTAATGCCATTTTCCAATCTCAGACTCTGCTGGCCCTGAATATCAATTTCTCCCTTCACCTTCTCGATTTTTTCCTTGACCTCTTCTTCATTCACTTGGGACTCTTGAACTTCCCGCTGCAGCTTCTCTGCTTCAAGGCCACTCTCCATGTTGTGGATCTGAGACACATAATCCTTGAGCTTGCTCTCACACTCCAGGATCCTCTGCCTCATCTCCTGCAGCTGCTCCGTCAGCTGCTTTTCATTCTCCTGTTCGATCTGCAGCTCATTTTCCCAGAACTCTTCCTCCTCAATCTCCACTTCGTTCCGTTTGATCTTCTGCTCCAGTTTGAGGATTTCTTCTTCCAGGCTGGCGTTGTACTTTTGCTCCCAGTAGCGGATCTCGGCTTCGTTGGACTCCAGCTGCTTCTCAATGCACTGAAGCTTCTCCGTCTGGAGGTGGATCAGTTTCTTCAATTCATCCGCTGTTGTTTTACAGTTGTTGAGCACCTTTTGCTTGAACTCGGATTCCTTGCTCTTCCCGAAGATGTCCATTAACCCCTTGGCGCCGCCGGTGAAGGTGAGGGATTTCCTCTTCGGCTCCCTCCTCTTCATGGCCTTGTCCCCGGGCGGCCTCAGCTTGGCCAGGGGCGGCAAGCTCTGCCGGTACAGAGTCCTCTCGGGGATGCGCGCCACGCTGTCCGACGTGGGCCGCTCGCTCAGGGAGGGCCCGGTGCGCCGCAGGATCAGCTGCACGTCGCTGGCATACTGTCCCCACTTGTTGAGGGACACGATGGGGTTCTCGTGCGGCGCCAGGTGCCGCTCCGTGTCCCGCCACTTCTCGATCAGCGTGTAGCGCCCGGTGCGCCCTGCAAGGGAGCACAGCGTCAGCGCGGCCGCGGGGGGGCGCCACCGCGCCGCGCTCCACCCGTGAGGGACGGGACCGGGACA
>WEIT01016689.1:6567-19747 GCA_013389985.1 Dryoscopus gambensis
CGGGGTGCACCCCTCCAAGGACAGGCTGCTCCAGCCTGGAAGCAAGGGCCCTGACTCCCACTGGATCACAGCCTCCTCCAGGCATCCACCCGCTCCGGTGTGGGCACCTCCCCCATGGGCTGCGGGTGGATCTCTGCATTCCCCGTGGATCCGCATGCCTGCAGGGGCACAGCTGCTTCACCATGGTCTTCACCATGGTCTTCACCACGGCCTGCAGAGGAATCTTGGCTCTGGTGTCTGGAGCACCTCCTCCCCCTCCGTCTTCACTGACCTTGGTGTTGCCGTGTTGTTTTCCCTCACATGTCCTCACCTCCTCCTCTTTGACTAGAATCCAAAATCATGTGACCTTGTTTTGATTTTCTTCTTAAATATGTCATCACAGATGCATTACCAACCTCTCTCACTGGCCCAGTTCTGGCCAGCAGCATGTCCATCTTCAGAGCCATCAGCCATTGCCTCTGCTGGACATGGTGGGGAGCTTCCAGCAGCTTCTCACAGGAGCCGTCTTTGTGTTCCCCTGCTACCCAAAACCAGGCCGTGCCAAACCAATACAACACTCCAGCAACTGTCTTGTTAAAAACCTTTGTTCTGTTGTTACAATGCGTAGATGTCCTGCAAATGGCTCTTTCTGCTTATGTAGTCATCTTTCAATACTGCATCCTACTAAGGCAGTCAATTACTAGCCATTCTGCCCTGTCAGAGCAATGAAGCATTTATGTACTTGAGATATTCATGTCTGGAGCTTTAGTTTTAAATCTAAAAGCTCCCATCACCTTCTGAAATTCTTTGCTTTATCAAGTGATTTTGTTATATAAAGCCATTACTGAAGGAAAGACTGTTTCATTATTCATCGCTTGCTATCACCAGAAGTCTTGAAAGTATAATAGAAAACAGTCTCTGTTTCAGCATTCAACAAGGTAGATAAACCATTATCTCACTACATTAGGAGAGACACAGACAGAGTACATTTCATTTTTAGCATCCCTGAATGCTTGAATAGTGTCATTAAAATCTAGGGCCACACATGGATAGGTAACCAGATAAATGTTATCTCTGAAACATGGTATGGTGAGTAGTCAAAATAGCTGGGGACATGGAAAATTTTGGTACCACACTTCTGAAACATCAGTCACTATAACTTAGAGAGGAAAAATGTATAGTCATATGACAGTCTGAATTAGTTTGGTGACTTGACCTGGCTGGTTATACATCAAAATCATTCCATCACTCCATCACTCAGCTGGAAGGGGAGAGAATATTTTATGAAAGGTTTGTGGGTTGAGATAGGGACAGGGAAAGATCATCTCCCAATTACCATCATGGGCAAAACACACTTGACTTGGGGAAGTTAATTTAATTTATTACAAATCAAATCAGTGTAGGATAATGAGAAATAAAACTACATCTTGAAACACCTCCTCTTCTGCCCATCCCTTCCTCCCAGGCTCAATTTCATTCCAGATTTTCTCTACCTTCTCCCCCCTAGTTAGTGCAGGGGGATGGGGAATGGAGGTTGCAGTCAGTTCATCACATGTTGTCTCTGCCTTTCCTTCCTCCAAAAGGCGTAGTGTATGACATCTCTGGGAAATTAGAGTTTATTACCAGAAATTGAATAAATATGAAAGAAAAAAAAGCCATTATTGGTCCTCATGTTAAGTCTCTAAACTCTCTTGATTTTTTTTAATGTTGAAAATAAATGCCATGATGTTATGAAAAGGTCTAAATAATCAGTTTAAATTTGGTTCACATTCACAGTTTTAAGATTTTCACTGTACTGAAGAACAAAGAATTGAATTGGGGAAATTTGCAAAGGAAAACGGAAGAAAAAAAAGACTGATCCTGGGAAAACAACAAAAAGCTGAATTTTTAAAACAATCTACCATTATTTTTAAATTTTCAGACAATTTTAAGAAAATTTTATGTAGGCTTTGACCTTAACACAGAAGAGAAAGGGTATCTGAGTTATTTACGTATTGACAGTTATATCTGTTCCCCATCTAAGGAGATACATTCTTGAATTAATTCAGCTTCCTGCATCTCAGATAGTTTTGCTTTCTACTCCACCCCCAGATACCAATACTTTTTACAAGACTTTTCACCAGTCAACTCCATTCATGCATAACATAATATTACAAGAAACAAGAAATATTTGCCTTCTAGTCTCTGTATATTTACCGTGTGTAGGATTTGCAATACACTTCCACTGTGAGATACTTTACCAGATTGCTGAATCTCATTTGCCTTCAGAAAAAGCTTGAATAACTCACACAGTGTGATCCTCTTGCTGCACTAATGGATTAATATGTGGTATCCTTGGGAAAATATCCAGGCATATTTTACACAGCTGTGTTTTGGTGGAGGTCTCACAAAAAACAAAGATATGCTTCAAGGAATTATTTATAGGAATCTTGTCTTTGGAACTATATTTTTGGTCAAGAAACAAATTAATATGGATCTAATATCTTGACCACACTTTGCCTACCTCAAGAAAGAGCAGCATAAATGGGAATAAAAGTGTCTGATCCAAAGAGGGTAGGAAACCTGAAATAATACTGGTGTATTGCAGCTCAGGAATGAGGCAAATTGGCAGCTAGTAAGTGGACTTATATTGCTACATAGCTTGGCATATAATCAAAAAAAGAATTTGGTCACTTTTTTCTGTAGAGCATCATGTAGTCCAATAAACTGAGAATGAAGATAAGCAGAAAATCTACCTGGTATTTGTAGCTCTTCACTTGCTTATTCAGCATATCAGTGGCTATTGCCATTTGTTTATTGATTGTCATTTTTATTTTATTTTTAAATAGAAGAAATCAAAGTGCTGTTTTGATTTATCTTCCTTCCAACAGGAGTTTTAGTTTCATTTCTAAGCTCCTGACACTTATGTTTCTTAAGTTGCAGTTTTCTGTTTGTACTCTATAGGCTGTGTACAATAAATACCTGTATGGAACGGGCTCTGGGAACTTTGCCATAACCAAATAAGTGCAGACAGAACTGCTATCTCATCCTTCCAGTCACCATACTCAATTTATTCTTTAAAATGTGTTACAAATGCCTCATACTGCATTTAAAAAAAATCAATTCTAGCAAGTGGACTACTTTGATTTAAAGTCTCCAAGGAGAAAAGTTAAAAATAAGGAAATAAAACCATTATATTTTCTTTAAGCAAGAGCTTCCAAACAGCCTCTTTTATGGCATTCCACAATATTGCTTTTGGACATGTACTAATTAGATCAATCACCATGTCATTTTTCCATCTCCTTTCAGATGTGAAAAACTCACCTCCCACACCAAATTTTCACAAAAAGCTCAAGTTAAAAACAGAAGGATCAAAATTATTGATTAAATAAACCAGTGACTGTGGAATTCTCATCCTAGGATTCAGTATGATGGGGTACAATTGATGACAATAAGGACTCTTAGCAGGAACAAGGAGATGTCAGCGCCACTACCCTCCAATCAGAAAAAAAATCGTAAGAGTTAAACTGCCAGGATCTACATAGCTTTTGTTGCAGGAAGTTCAGTCCAGCCTGAAAAATTTGTGTTCGTCAAAGCCTTTGCTTCAACAGACTTCCACTCTGTGTTTAATACCAGGCAGAGTCAGGTTAAAGCTCATTTTGCTACGCTGACAGGGTTGCAGCTGTACCTTTGCAGTGCATGGCTGCAGGATGCCCTGTGAGACAGAAAACCCCAGAGCACACAGTTATGAGACAACAAATCACTCAAGGAACCTCCCTGTTGTACCTGTGCTTACATTATAAGTCCCACCCCAGAAAAAGGGAACACTAGCTCAAACGTCTTGTCAGAATGGAATTATGTTTGCCATGTGGCTTTTATTTCAGATGGGGTGCCAATAAACAATGGGATATTGAATTCACTATACACACACTTTACCTTAGCAATAATGCATCATATATATTAAAAAAAAAAAGAGGGGAAACACCATTACCAATTTATCCCACGAGAATGGTACCAGTCTTCTTTTGATAACAATAATAAAGTTTTGCAATTGTTTCCAAAAAAGGCCCCAAATTTTTCTTTTGATGATTCTCAAAAAAATAAATTATTTTCAGAATAAATCATGTCTGCTTTGAAGGTCACCTTCTCAGTGTAGCTCTGCAAATTTACCCCTAGTTACAGCACAATTTTGACAGTACCATCTCTGAGTTATCAGGGAAAGACAGGAAACACAAAATGAAAATAAGGTTTTTTTCAACCGCTTTAGAATTCAGAAGCAGTAACAACTACAAGCTTCTGCACTGCAAGAATTGTGTTTGTTTGCTAACCAGGAGCACAGCAATTGTGGTTATAGTTAGAGACCTTGAATGAAGGAGTTCTGTATTTAAGAAAAAATTGAAAGGGGGAGATAAAAAAAGAGAAATGACTCAGTTGAAATCTGCTAAGATTTTAACAGTTGGGTGAATTCCCCGCCCCTTTCAATATCATCCATGAGATGGGAAAATTGCACATTTTCTCTGTCCTCCAGTCTGACAAGCACAAAAAGTGTTGCTTTTAAATGACTGCTTGGACAATTTGCATGATGGAGATTGTAACTGCATCTCTGAAACACAGCAAAGTACTTAGAAAATTACTTTAGGAGTAGGTACAAGAGAAAACGGAGGGTTAAAAAAAGGGAGAGTATAATGTGACTCAAGCTCTTTTTACATCTATTCTCTGCTCAAAAATTTGTTCTTTCTGTGTCAAAGACATAACATTTCTGATTCATAGCGTTGCACAAATATACCCAAACAAATATGCATTTTACACAGTCTTGCAAAAACTGCCTTCAACAAACAATAGTAATCTAAAGGGCAGGAGGAAATCTGTGACATTTTCCAAAGGAAAATATTACTTAATTGAAAACACTTTCATCTTATAAACCATAGAGACTGTCACCCACATCTCCTGCTATGCCTTTTTGATTACAGTAAGAAGTTTAGGTCCGATTCTGCTAACATGAATTAACCAGATGGAATGAAGCCCAATTTTACTAAATTACTAGGCAATATTACCTTTTGCAGGACATACTTTTTAGGCAGAAGAGACCCAGCCACTATAATGTTTACTGCTAGTAATTTCTGAACAATTTCAAAGGGATGCTGATGCTGGGATGCAACAGAGGTGTCAGAAATGGGAAGAGCGCCAGTTTGAAATCTGGCTTGTCTGCTGTGAGGCACCGGGGATGTCCTCAGGCAAAGCAAGAAGTTGCCTAGGGCAACAGCATGATGAGATTTTGATGGCAAAATCTGCAGAAGTGGCAGAGCAGCTTCTGCAGACAGCAGCCTCCCAAGAATTGCAATGTTCTGCCTCAGCAGTCCTTGGCTACAGCCCCTGGTTTTGCACATCCAACCTTATCCTTTTATCACCCTTAATGCACTCTTGTTGGGAAAAAAATCCATTTAAATATAAGTTTTTCCCAGCGGAGGGATTACAGTATGGCCACGTACCCCCCTATCTACCTCCCTAAAACCGGAGATGCTGTTATTTCTCAGCAAAGCAAAAAAGCTGGGAACACAGGCATGTGTTCATTTCAGGGGCTGTTGTGCTTTGTCTATCTCAGAACACAAATTTTTTGGGGGGGGAAATTCTTCCTAAAGCATCTTTTGAGATTTGGAAAGAAACACCAGTGAGAAGAGAGAAAATGGGTTGAGCACAGAGCAAGAACCTTTATTTTGAGAAACTAGGAGCATGAAGAAGTGGCATATGTCAGTAAAGACAATACCCAGTCCTATTACTGGGTCAGCAAATTGATATTGTAATCCCTTCTCACAGGCTAAAAACCAGGCAAAACTCTTTTTTCCCATATCTGTTAAAAAAAAGGAAAATCTTTTCTATATTAAGGAAGAAGATATGTACGAATTCTGGATAACTTCTACCTAAATGGATGTGTTTCATTAATATAAAGCATTTCTCAGTCTTTGATTTGTTTTGAAACAGAACATTAACCCATTTTTTTAAATCAACCAACCATTACTTATGGTGGCTGGTTTGAAAGCCGACATTTCTGCTTTAGAAAACTTTTGTATTGTATGAAGGGGTTATCTCTCAGAAAAACAGGCATAAAAATGAAAATGGAATAACCAAAAGACAATGTTGATGATTATTCAAAAAATTTATTTTTTCACCATTTATTTGCTAGTAACTCTGTATTGTTTCCTGAAGAGAAGAATTAATAACCCTGGATATTTATACCATTAAAAACTGAAACTCAGGGAGCATCTTTGGAATGGTTAGTTAGGGGTTAAGGCCTGTTATCAAGAAAGCACTTAGGCATTTAGGGTGAAAATTAGGTCTCTAATTCCTGAGTGTCCTGAGCTATTTTGTTACCATACACCCCACAGGCATCAGCTTCTGCAAGGGCTTGAAGTCACAAATTCCACTTCTAACATATGCTGGTGCTCAGAATTGTTACTGGCTTTGGCACTGAGTACACTCTTGGTCAAAGCACTTTCCCAGGGCAGGAAAGACTTGTTCAGCCATTGGGAAATAAACCATCTTAAGGGTAGGGCTGATTCTTGTAAAAAGGAGAAAACTCCTGAAAAGAAAGCTGCAAACAAGCGATCTCATCTTGTAGCCAATTGCCCAACAGTACTAGTCATGGCCTCTGTTGACTGATTTATTGCCTTTCATCTTCAGTGAGAGCAGTAGATGAGCACTTCCCTCTTGCTCTCAGAACAAAACATATTAGATGAGAAAAACTGACTCTTGGGAGGACATCTGGGAGTGCAAGCCCAGCAAAGCTAAGCATGACCTTCCTGCTTTCTTCCTGTACGAGCAAGTTATTTGGGCTGTCACATGAACGTGAACTTATTCATACTAGGAGCAGAGTCTGAACACTGAAGGGAGGCCTTCAAGCTGTAGGTTCGGGTTCAGACAGAAGCTCTGCTTGTGTAACCCTAACCTGAATGCATCAGGTCAAGATAGATTTCAGATACAGCCCAGTGCTTGCCGAAGCAGCTGGCTGTAAAATTTAAGCAGTTTCATGCTTGGAGGTGCCGCTCTTTGGAATTCCAGCCAGAAGTCATTCGCCTCTGCTGATGCGCTCGCAGCAGGTTACTCAAACACCGGGCTGGGCTGTGTTCAAAGGGACAGAAAGTTTGTGTTACTGTGAAGAGCTTTTAGGCACCTGAGTCCTTAATTGGATAGTGCAAAAAAGTGCTATTTGGCATGGTTAGGGATTATTAGGTCCAAGTTCTTTCTTAATATCGTTTATTGGAAAAAGAGGATATTCTCTCAACTAAAAAAAATAGACAGGAACACTTCCGAACATATCCACATCTCTTACTGAAGATATTCTTCCAGAATTAGTGTCTTGCAAGTGGTTCCAGTAATATCCTATTTCCTTTTTAAGTCTCTCTGTTCGTTGGTTGTCATAACTCAAGCTCTTAATTAATGTTATGCAAATGATAATAACTTGCAGTTCCAAGCTACTACCAATAGATGGCAGTAGGAATTTGTGGATGCTCCATCTTTAAGGCCTAGATTTACCTATTTTTTCATTAATTTTGATGTTTTGTCAAAATTTTTATAGTAGATGCACAAATGTGTGCAATTCCAAGTAAATAAAAGGCTACTTATTTTTTTCTGATTTTAACAACAAGATGAGAATGAAAAAAAATCCCACTAAAATTTTGAAGTGTTTTTATGAAAGAATAACCACTTTCTTGCCGGCAAAGAATGCAGAAGCTTATCTCAGCTTCATCTGATCTCGCTTACATTTTACTTCATGAGCAAGTACCTGCAGGAGCTGCATAATACATGGGGTTTTACACAGGCCAATATCAAAGAATATTGTTTGCTTGTAACTACTAATCTAGAATGTTAAAATTCACGTTTGCGTAGAGTTCATATTACATTTTGCAATGGAAAAACATATACAAGAGTAAATCTATAAAATATATTAAGTTCTTTTGGAAACTATTTAAAAAAAGAGCTTGTGAATTTAGGTGTGAACCCTTAAAGAGCTGAACCATTTCCTGCCCAATGTTACTTAAATAGAATGAGTTGTGGGCCTATGTGTTGTACAGGTTTGGGTTTACGTGACAAAAATGCTGTTCTCCATTGTCTTTCTGTTTACAAAGGAACGAGCAATCTCTTCCCATGAGGGGGTGGGTTTCTGGTAACTGGAGAACACATTTGCTATCTAATTAGGTGCAGATTTGTCTTTGTGTTCCCTCTTTTTCACAACTATGATTATTTTGACTAGTAATTATTGCTGTCTAAAGCATCAGGATCTATAAAATCAGCACCTTGTGAGACCTTCGCGAATCTGTGTGTTACATTTCTATTAGACAATTACTATTTACAGTAAATCTTAATATTTCCTCTGTTAAAAAAAAAAGTCTTCACATGGTCTACAACAATCTTTACAATTCAATAATATTTTCCAAGGCTGATCTTTATGTAGCATGTAGATCTGAAAAAGAATTTGTGGATAGGTGTAGTTTAAATTAAATTAATAGTAGTTTTAATCTGCGCACGTGTGCAGCAACTGAGCTTGTAGGTTAGCACTTTGGAGTACAACAGGAAGTTTAGATGGAGCTACTTTCTAACATTAGCAATGTCAAAAATGAACTTGTGTTCATAAATCTTTCATTTCAGTATTTGTTTGCTGCTAAGTTCCAGGAGTTTTCATTTCCGTCAATACTTTTATGTGTGACAGCTGGTGTTTGAGTATACAATTAGGAAGTGCTGTGCTGGAAAGTTGGCAAATTGTGGACAAGTGGAGAGAAATGAAATTTTAAGGTTTTCTTGCCAGATTTTTATATTGATTGTAGATTTAATATATAGAATATGGATGCAGATAATACAATCCAAGCCATTCAAAGATATTGAAAATTAAACAACCTCAACTTGAAGCATGTGTTCCAGCATTTTTTGAGTTTGAAATGAGCAAGCCAATTTCTGTTAAGATGTAAATAAACATTTAAGTTATTAATGAGACACAGTGTGACTTACTGTGAGATTTAGCCCTCTCTGTAATGAAAAGTTTTCTATACCCAAACCAGAGAGAAGCTCACCATTGTCCTATCAGGTGTGTTCTCCGGTGCCAGCATGAAGAACCTGAAACACTTCAATGTAAAAAATTTTTTTCAGTGACACCTACTTGTGATTTTTTTTTGTTTGAGTAATCATAAAGTGATTTTGTATTAGTGCCATTTTTAATCATAAATATTATAAAACCTTGAAATAGGTATTTGAAAATCACATCATTTAAAGATCATGACTTTTATTTTATAACATTTACAGTTCTTTGCTTTCTGAAACAATGAAAGATATGTAATTATTTTATAACTAAGGTACATCCCATTGGATAGAAATCTAACCACTACGTAGTCATCAGAATCTTTACACTGATGATTCTCCAGGAGACAAACACATCACCTTGTAGGAATATAGATTGTATTTTCTGTTTTCAATGAGATTAGGCAACTATATTTCTGGATTCTTACCATACAAAAACAATAAATTCCAGTATTTTCACAAATTTGGGTCTTACTTGGGAGAGGGAAGGAAAACTTGTTGAACCACCTGCCGGTCCCATTTGCATTCCTCTTGAAGACAAGAACTGTCAGTTCTGCTTCAGGAAAACTCTGCTGTACTTTACTCTGTTCCCTCCATTACTTATTCCTCCTCAATGCAGTTCCTCCTCCTGAAAAGGTGGGAGGACCTTGCAACTTCCCTCCCCAGACATCCAGAAAATGCTGAAGCATGCCAGAAGAATAAGGAGGACAGAAAATAAAGGTAAAATTAAATGAGGGGGAGGATCTGCTTTGCAAATTTCATGTGAAAGTAGAAGCTGGGACAGAACTGATGCACCATCTGACAGTATGTGATTTATTTAAAATTTGGGTGGGTAGAAGTACTCTCTGAATAAGAAATGAGCATTTGCATGAGTAAGGCCTATGAAAGAGATAGGATTATTTTAATTTAAAAACCTGACGAGAACAATAACATTAGTTTTCAGGGCAGCATATTGAGTATAACTCAGGCACATACAAAAAACCTAAAATATAATCCCTGCAGGGAAAAATAAATCCAAGCAAAAATCCAACAACAAAATACATTTTCATTATTCAGGAGCTTTTGCTTTTTTGGGGTAAAACATTAGAAAATTTATATGTATTTTCATCAACCACAGCATTTCTGGAAATAGTTATTTTAATAAAGGAACAATTTGATTCTACATATGAGAGCACTTTAACATGATAATCTAGCATATAGTACTGGAATCAGTGATTACATAATGAAGTCTATACAACTTCTATAAAATATATATGATAGGAAAATTGGTTATTTACTTTTTTCATGCATATTTTTAGTTGTTGTGTTTGAAAATGCAAACTAAAGTTTCAGGCAAGAGAAGATGAAATTAATGTAAAGCTATAGTACCAATCTCTCTAATCCACTCAGATGCCTGGTTGGTTCTCTCACACAAAAATTCTGGTTGTGCAGTGCATTGCTTCACAGAAATGAGGAAGAGACTGATGACCTGTGAAATATGCTGTCCATTTTATATAAAGGAAGTGATAACAAAAGGAAAGGGCAGTAACAATAAAAAAGAAACAACAGTCTTTAAAACTTTATTAACCCAAAGTCTTTCATCAGTCAGTAGTTCCACTAAGGAATAGTAAGAAAAGTGTTCAAATAATATTTCCGATGCAAGAAAATCAGTTTCATTTAGACCAAATGATTATTTTTAAAAGCTTTTTAATCTGCAAATTTATACATCTGAGATGTATTTAGTAACAAGAAAGAGAGATTCTTATATATGATATCCTTTCTCTCCTAAATAGACCATTCTAGTTACCCCAGCAGATATATGTTAGATCTCACACTGCCAGCAACAGATCATAAAAGTAAAGAAATTGTATTTTACCAGTCAGCAGTGAAATGAAAAATGAATGATGCTGTGGCATTCATAAAGGATGAGTCATAGGATGAGTTAGATAGAGGCATTAAACCTATGGGGAGAATATTACCTTATATATTTACAGTTGCGTCCATCTTGATTTTTCCATATACACCCATGCATTTTTCCCAACTTATCTTGCAAAAATAAGAGTAAGGAAATGAACCATAAAATTATTAAAGCAAAGAGCTACTGTCATGCTTAATTCTGTTATTTATTTATATATTTATTTATCTTGAGCTTGTTTGTGATCTTACCAGAAGACAGCAATCTTGAATACCTTGCTGGCCTTCTCACGGAGCAGTCACCAAAAATTTTCGGCCTCTGCAGAATATGTCAATGAATAATACCCATTTATGCAACTAGAAGATAAATGATCCACTGATATCCTGTTTTCTATAGACTGATAAAGTACATGGGCCACCTGAAGGGTCAGGGAGGAATGGTTAAATAATGTATGCTGTGAATGTGTCATTATCCAGAAAAACATTAAAAGAACATTACAGCTGTTTCAGGAAATTCACAGTTCAGGGTGAAATGTACCATATGTCCATCAATACCTAGGCACGACAGGGTGCATTAAGAAAGCTATTTAGATGGTTCCCCATTGTGCCAAGGCTTTGAAGACATATGGTACCTTTCACCCTTGACTAACATTTCCTTTCATTCATTGTTTTCTGTAGCCACCTTAAACATTCTTTGAGTGTCATTTTCATTTCCAGTTATATATGTATGTGTGAATGAACATGTGTATGAGAAAGAGAGAGAGAGGCAGTTACTCTTAGAAGACTTTCTTAGAAGTCTTCCCTCTCTATTCTTAGAGACCAAAAGATTCTGTGCCAAATTTCTCATTGCTTCATTGACTGGGAACAAGTGAATTTCTGACAATGTACACAAGATATAAACAAAAAGAAGTCTCAGCTTTAAACCAGAAAAAAGAAGCTAGAATGATAAAATCCAGGTTCATGACTGGAAGGAGAGATAATAGAAATTCCAATAATAGCAGCAGTAACAGTACCTGTACCACTACCGGTACCGGTACTAGTAGTACTAAAACTACTAGTTTTAGGCGCACGAATTGCAAAACTGGCAATAAGAGTAACACAATACAAGGCATGGGTATTTTTACTAATTGACTGTAACCAATTACCCAAATCCATTTATAAATAAAACATAATTCTCTCTTTAGAAAGTGTATGACAGTTGGATTCTTTATCAGCATATTTGAAGAATTGCTGATGTCTGATGTCCCATATGGGGGAACCCACCTCTCTATTTGGTGTTCCTTGTTAATTTTCTCAAAATTGATAAACTGAATGTGATGACTTTTCAATGTATAAGCAAGTACATTCCCTGTCCAAAGTTCCAAAGTTCTCTTCTATCTTAATGTGTCCTTCTGAGTAGATGTGGTATGAGAAGCTTATATGCACCTTAACAGGGTGGATGAGGATATCTTGCAGATGTTTTTTCCTGAAAAGTAGGGAAGAACTATTTTGTCCAAATGAAGTGAAAGAGAATTTGAGAAGTACATTCTGAAAAGAACAAAGTGTTTCAAGATATTATTGCAGCACCCAGTTTCTGGTCTCTTCAATTCCCATTATCTGTGTGCTTGACTGAGAGGCTTCCTCCTTAGCTTCTCATCTAGAAGGAATTAAGTGTCTGGGAGATGGAGATGGGAAAGCTAGTATAATAATGCAGTATGATTCAAAAAAAAAGTTAAAGGAGTAATGTCAGAGAAGGATGCATTAAACTCAACTGCTTGCAGACTATGGTAGGTTATTCATTGTTATAAGAAAGTTCATATTCCCCCAATGCAATACAGAGACATCTGCCTGTTCACAGGGTAAGTACCAAAGACAATGGAAATGTGATGTCCAATATTCATTATTTCATTTATTTCTTGTCGCAAGGAGTGAAAAATCCTTCAGCATGAGAGGATTTGACTTCACTTCCATGGGAAAATATTAGATATGATATGATTTCATAAGATAGGCAATTTTCATTTCCCCCAATGTATTTAATTCTGTTTTCATGCAATTACCAAGTATTTAGATTAGAGAGAAGAAAAGAATATGCATGAATTGTTCATTAAGTGGACTCTTAGAACAGTTACTGAAGGGAAACACTGGAGTTCAAGCTCTTACTACCAGAACAATACTAAAATAAAACACTTAAAGATTTAATACCAGGCTGAGAGGCGGTAGCAACCTGAACCTATTATTTGTGGAGATCTCTTCAATCTAGTTTCTGCTATCTGATTTCTGTCAT
>WEIT01016690.1:1513-13307 GCA_013389985.1 Dryoscopus gambensis
ATGAAACATCTGGGGAAGAGTCATTAAAACATCAAGGATTGTTGTTATTTTGCTACAGGATCACAAATATGCCATGTTAGCAGGTGCTTACACCCAGAAATACATGCAGTCAGCATGAAATCAAGCAATTATACAAACACAGGGCAAGAGCCTCTTGGTAACTGAGGCTCAGCCACAAGTAGCATTGATTTTCCACTGCTTTAAAATGCAAATAAAACAAAAGAGCCAGCACAGCAAAACAGGGAACAGGAGACAATCTGGGAACACACAGATTAGAGAGAAGTAAACTAGTTAGAAGTCCAGAGGGGAGGGGTGGTATTGCTGCAGTCCAGTTTTCTATTTCACTTTTAAAACACAACAGACCCCAGCAAGCATTAAACTGAAGGGCCAAGTTCTATCACAAACAACACACACTGTGTACTGCATTCTTTAAACTGTTACAGATCATTTTATAGGTTGTCCTCTTTGCACATCAGGCCTCAACGTCCTTTAATTATTATTTTTGTTTCCTCAGAGGGGTACTGACAGTGGTTAATTGATACAGTAATCTTTTTAAATGAATGATTTTCCATTAGCAATTCCACAGAAATAGGGCTACATTTGATACAATATTTTTTTCAAAACAAATTTAAAATACAATCAGACATATGGCTTGCAAAAAACCCCACATCTGCATTTGTATTACTGGACACAAAACCAGTCCTATTAAACTCAATGAGAATATGCACCTACATTCGCCTAAAGAGAACAATTTCTGCATAAACAAACAGGGCTCTGTAATTTAATTTATAGGGGACTTTAGGCCTAGAAGCCCAAAGCCCTTTATCACAAGGGCTGAAGAAAGTCGGCATTTACTTTCCAGGACAAGTGAGGAAAAAACCTCAGCCTTATTGGTTTTTAAACCACAAGGATACCAAGTGCTTGCTTGTCAGTAACACAGGAGATGCCCCACTCTTCTGACATATTTGTTCTACCTGTCAAAAGGATATTTTTTTTATACTGTGGACTAGAAGCCACTTTCTAGTTGCATGTCTCAAATTACCTGTGTAAAATTTACTCATGTATTCATGACTTTCAAAAAATTAATGTTTATTCTGGAGTCACCTTTCTGTGATTAATGGGTAAGTTAATGCACATGTTGCAATAAATATATAATGAGCTAGGAAACAGTTCCATGAATCCCAAATCCATGCATCCTCAGGTCAAGTGTTTTACATTATGCTTCCAATTCTGAAAATGTCTTCATGTTTCTGCTTCTCTGATAGAGTATGTATTGCTTTTAATTCCTGAAACAAGATATATTCCCACTTAATTTGACTTGGCTACACTATAGCTGGTGCTAAAATTTTGTTAGGTACTTGGGCTTAGACTTTATATGGTTGCTTATTTCCTTGTCAAGAAATTTGGAGTGATCATATTTTATATATATGATGGCTTTAAGGAAATAAAATGCACAACTGGGCACATCAGAACAAAATAACTCATCCTAGGTTTTCTCAGGCACTGTGTAACTTTCAAGCCCAAATTAAAAACACACACAGACATGGACCTGAAATGAGGAGCCACTTACTGTACAAAAAGTTAGCATGTGGCTTTGCACACAGAGATGTATCTGAAGTGCAATTCTAAATTTGATCCTAAATTCTACTCCCATGTGTCTAACAGGCAAGTTCCAGTAACATCTGTATCTAGCTCATAAATATTTGCTCCCTAGGACTTTGAAATGAAGCATTTGTCTAAACAACTCAGGGAAATTAGTCCGGACTAGTCTTTAGCATCCAGGAATATCAATAATCCAACTGACATTACAAAACACAGTATTTTCACTTTTTGCCAAACCCTTATATCTATAGGCTGATCTGGCACTGTTTAAGGCCTTTTAATTAACTGCATAAAAAGTAAATGCACTTCCAAGTGAACAGTTCTCAGAATCTATATATGGGTACCCATGTTTCTAAGACACACATTTAATATTTTATCCAGCTTTACATTTAATCCGATTTATTCAGTTTTAAATCTAAACACAAAGTCTTAAAAGAACCAATGAATTCCATTTTCTTCCACCTTAGCAGAGACTCAGTTCAAGCCATTTTGTACCGTCCCATCACTCACGACTTAGAGCAATCCAGGAAAATTTCAACAAGGTTACAACCAAAAATAAAGGGAGTAAAAGAGAGTTATATAAGTTACTAAAAGCCTAGGGTGTTCATTTGGTAAGGTTCTTCATCTGAAACACACTACTTGTATTCTAAGGTCTCCCACAAATAGTTAATAGAAAAAAAAAAATCTCAGCTGCTATACAAATTCGACCAAAAGAGAATAGAGTGTCTTGTGAAACATATCAGTAAGAAATAACTAAATAATTCCCAAACCCAGCAAGGATAATGGAGACTCTTAGCACCCAAGCTTATTAAAAAAAGAAAAGGAAAAAAAGCCTGCAATGTTGAAGCAAAATAAAGTTTTTTAAAAAGCTACATAGAGAAAACATCTAGATCTAGTTTTGTTGCTCCATTGTTCTTGTCTAAGGCTTGAGGAAATTTATTACTTCCTCCTCCTGCTTGTTCCACTAAGAAATCTACCAGAATACAAGTCTCCTAAATCCTCTGCCTAAAAACAGATGTATACTTGGGTGAATCGGATGAAAATGCAGATGCTTGGGGACAGGGAAGACTCCACCGAAACATTTTCCTATTTTTAATAAATGCCCTTCTAAAATGAGTCTAAAAAGTATGTTTGTGCTTCTCTGCTACTCATAATGTATAGGAAGAAGGCCTGGAAATAGGCAGCTGGCATTTCTGCATGTTTTGTACCTCAGGAATACAAGTATGCCAAGAATTTTCATCTGTAGTTTCACTGCAGAAATCCTCAGATATCTAGAGGGGAAAAAATGTTTCATTCCTCTGCTAGAGGATATACAGCCACACATCTACTATGGCAAACAATAAACATTTTTCAGGATTTTGAATAAAACAGTGACAGAAGATTTATTTTTAAAGGCATTTAAAGAAAAATCTGATGCAACTCTCATTTTTTTTTAGAATAATCTGAGAACCTGAAGATAACATTTTAGCATAAAAGACAAGTGGAAAACCTTCTTTCAGAAGGAAAAATAGCAAGAAAAAAAAAACCCTCACAAACCTACAGGCCAATTTCAGATCTTCTTTTTTTATATACAACAAAGCAACAATAATGATCAAACAGAGCTTTTCTTCCAATGTAGAACATCATTTGACCATTAGAGAAGGTGCTGTTGAAACAGAGAGACCAAGTAGATTTAAAATTTGCACTTTAAAGCTATTCCGTTGGAAAATGTTGGAGGGAGTAATAGGACTCTCACCAGGCAAGTACTCCCACACACTGTCTCTATGTAAAAATCTTGAGGCTATCAGCCACCAGCTGCCCAGAGACGTGAGCTAAAAACTAAAGCCTTGTGTCATAGCCAAGTGAACTTGCCTTTAGGTCAGGATGAAAATTTACTGGCACTCAGAACAGGATACACCAACCTCAAGGTGAAAAGTGTTTGACGCAAATATCTGAGATATTTGAGCCCCATCAGCTCCTCCCACCTGAACTGCCTTCTCTTGTCTAAGTCAACCAGGGCACAGTTCAACAGCCTGGACTTACTGTGAGATGTGAGTTATTGGGGTCAGCAGTGTCTCACCCTCCAGGTCAAGCTCATCGGCAAAGCTGCTGGTCCTGATGAAAGGTCCTGTGTTCACATCTAGAAACGCCGGGCTCTTTTTGACTGTGAAAAAAGCATGCAGATAACAGTTCAAGCAATAGCATTTGACTGCTGCTCATTTGGACCTCTGAAAGAGTGTATATTTTAAAAGAATATTGAAAACTAAAGTTGCTACCAAAATTGCACGTACCGCGGAGTTCATGAAAAGCAAAATTTTAACTCTTCTTCTGCCCAAAGCATTTCAACTTCTGGTGAAGATTTAAAACTAGTATTTTATTCTTTTTTTTGTTCATACCCCTGGTACAGTAGAATGTTCAAGATCTCTATGACAGAGGGCTTCATGCATTATTAAATTTCTTGTACCGTAACAATTCCTTTGTAAATGGACCACTGCTCTCCAGCAACAGTGCATGAGTGCAACTCAGTGACAAGTACAGTTCCTTTTAAAATCATCTCTGCTTCATTATTTAGTTTATGATAACAGATTCTGAGGTGCAATTGCTGTCACCAAGATCAAGACAAAAAGGCCTGGCTCCGAACAGGAGCCCAGGCATTTTCCTGGTGAGCACTCAGCTCCTGTCAGACACTGCCTGAGACAGTTTGCTGGTTCCCTCTCACACTAAGGCACGAGGCCACCTCATCTTTGGGCTCAGACACAGGACGGGAGGCAAGATCCCCAGTTCATCCAAGATGAGGTCCTTCTTGGGAGGGTTGATTCACAAAACTTCTGATATTGAAAGTCTTACCAGCAAAGTTACTTGAATATCATCACTTTCACGGATCCAAGAAATTAAGGAGAGTGTTACAGTTTTCATTTTTAAACTCAGGCTCTGAAATTCTGTCAGATACCAACTTTAAGTGCTTTTTTTGCAACATGGCCCTAACATTTGTTAGGGAAGCCACAATATTTGCATACAAATAAAACCACTGGTGTGGTTTACATGACTGTAAATAAATTTACAGAAAATAAAACTTGGTAACATTCCATATAAATCATAGGTAATTGTGACAAATCCACAGAAACCTTTGTCTGTCCAGCTGGCTGGAATATTCAATAAAATAATTATAATGTAGTAATTTATGAAAACTCTACTGTATGAAACAAAATACTTTTTAATAAAGCAGTAAATAACACCCTGCCAAAATGCCACACAAAACCTAAAGGAATATAGAAGAAATAGGTAACTTAAATGTAGCCTATATTTTCAGAGAATAGAAGTGGGGATATCAGGAAACAATTATTTTCTTTTAATGCAACCATTTTACTCAGGTAATTAGGTATTTTCATGTGGCAGAAATGGATTTGAATTTAAAAAAAACCCCAAAAACCAAAAAAATAAACCCAAAAAAACAGAAGAGAAAGTGTCATTTCATCATTAAGCTCATGGCTGTCCAAAACTACAAAAGGAAAGTCTCTGTACTCCAGAAGTTGTAATAGGAAAGGATGACCTCTGAAATCATCATTATAAATAAATAAATAAATAAATAAGAAAGACAACTGCTAGGAGATACATTTATTACAAGCAGAAACCACTTGCAGCACTTAAAAATGAAAATTTTGTAGTAAGTTTTAGCAAGCATTAGCTTCTATTTTTGGTTTTAGTATCAAACTAATATTATAGTATTATATTATTATCATACTATTTAATCAGTTTGCTGTAGCTATCGTTCAAAAGAGTGGCTGTGAAACAAGCGAAATAATTCCAGATAGAGATGTGCAGTGAAATGTCTTTGAAACAGACTTCTTTGGGCTTTCACTAAATTAATTTTCACGGTTTTCATTTCTACAAGACATAAATGAAACTTTCCCAGTTTCTAGCAAATAAGGACTCACAAATCTTTTTGTTTTCCTGGTGGCAAGTGATAAAAACTGCCGAGCCTAAAGCCATGTAAACTGTTTGCTGAACACTCACTAGACTGTGCTCATGAGAGACACAGTCCACACCACACACGAGGGGATCTGCAGAAGCAGCGATTCCTGGATCAGTCACAGCTACTGCTTTTCAGTTTCGTGGGAGGGGAGAGAAGGACTGGCACAATGGAAAAAAGAACCGTAAGTCAAGACTGGGCCTCAGCCTGTTTGAAATTCTTATCTGAGCATACAGAGATGAGGAGCTGGTTAGTATGAGGAAAACATTTTATCTCCTTCCCTCTATTTTAAAAATTTCTGAGATCATCATAACTGAGAAAAGAGCATGGCCTTATTGTAAGCTTCTCTGCCTCGAAGTGCCTTGAAACAGGGCTCAAGCAGAACACCAAGGAGCTCATTTTTTACTTATAAAAATAAATTCATAGCCATTAGACTTTGGACAAGTCTTTCTTACAAAGTAGTGTTAAAAAATACTTTAAAAAGATGCCAAATTTCTAAATTCGAAGGCTGAAGAGGAAAAAAAAGAGAAAGCTTTAGACATTAATTTTCAATGTATAATAATGAGTCAAAAGAAACAGGAAACAGGCATATCAAGGAATGTTTGCCATCATTCAGAGGATCCTCAGCTTTAGTTTCTCTATTTTTTATGGGCAGCAGCACAACTATGATAACAGGCACAACTACCCAACTGATGATGCTGACCAAGTACTACTTTGATATGGCACAAAATACACTCCCCACAAAATGAGAACCCCTCCTTTAAAGCAGAAGTTCTGAACTTTCTGGAAACACTCAAGGCTGGGTGGGGCTCTGCTCAACCTGATCTAGTTGAAGATGTCCCTGCTCATTGCAGGATTAGAAGCTTTTAAAGGTCCTTTCCAAAACAAACCATTCTACTATTCTATGAATTTTCAATCGAGTATTATAAAGACAGTAACAAGAAATTGCTGATTTTTTTCTATATTACCAAGACAACAATTTAATATACAATATAACATGTATGTAGACGCTTTTCTGACAGTGGACTACTTGGCTAGAAAGACAGAAAATAGTTACACTTCCTCTTTTGTAAGCACAGAAAAAAAATTTAAAACACTTTGAAGTATTCTTTTCATGGAAAAATCTGAGTTTTAATTATTGCATTTAGAAAACACCTCTGGTATTTTTGCGCAGAAGATCTCTCTTTAATTTAAACATTTGCAATTTACAACCTGAACAACTTCCAAACTCAAAATTCTACTAAAACACCTATGCACTTTTTTGAAACCAGCTCTATAATTTTTTGTGCCACAGCAGACAGCTCCAGACGGAGCATTGCAAAGATTTAGTAATTAACAAAGCTGATGAAACATGATGGAACAATGAAATATTATGAGCTTTACCTGGAGAGGTAGGAGCGCTGGAAGACTGCTGGTCTGTGGAAAAGGATGGCCAGGAGCGCTGACAATCTGAGTCAGAGTGAAGATGCACATGAAACAGAGATAGGAGAGGAGAAAAAAAAAAAAACAACACAACAAACCAAAAGGAAAAAAAAAAAGAAAGAAAGAAGCTCCAGACAGACAGCTGAGGAGATGCAGACGTACCTAAAATTTAGTACGTTCTACCTGACACACAATTAAAAATACTGTGGAAAACAGTTTGCATGAAACCGTACTAGAGTGCGCTCCGTGTTGGCAGAACATTTGGTTGCCGCTGGGGAGGCATCACTGCTTCTCCAAGCCCATTCTTCGTGGCAGTGTCAACTGCTGCAAGACATTCCTCCCTACAGCCCAGTCTCTGTTTGCCCCTTTCCTCCAGATTTCAGGGTTTCTCAAGACTTTCCCAAAGTGTCCAAGCTCCCACGGGACAGACCCTCTTACTCTGGTGCACACTGTTCACAGAGCAGCTCTCTCCTGGTCAGATTTCAGTGCTGTCCGGTGGACAGGGCAGCTCTGCCACCCGTGTTTGAAGCTTCCAAACACATCCCATAAAACGTTTTTGAAGCTGCCCACTTCAACCATTTAAACCAAGTGCCTGCCTCAAGCTGAATTTCTCGGGGAAATGTTTCAGGCAAAAAAGAGGAGTCAGTGATGAGAAAGAATCTCAGCAAGAAACAATCTTTACATTATGTTATTAATAGCATAATGCTATTCAAAAGAATTAAACTATTTCATTAAGACCTGCCTGTGAATTCACACACTTGGACAGAGTGGTATTTTTCAGAAGTGGTGCCTTACTTTTATGCAATGAGAAAAACACTTAAAATAAAAATTTACTGCAGTAAAAAAAAACCAGAAAAAAATCCTCATTTTGCAAGTGTTCTCTCAGTGCTACGCACATGTCCTGGTTCCAGCCAATTTTTGCAGTAGCCAGGATGGGCCATGGCTCCTGGGTTTTTGCTGAACTGATGATGGGGAAAGGAAGGAGGTAGAGAAAGCTGGAAATCTCTGGTTGCACAAGGATACTGGCAGGGAAGCCAGATGAGGGATCCAGGAGTGTGAAGACTGAAATATAAGTGGGTAGCCCAAAAATTTACTGAATGTGAGAAAGCAGCATATGGATATGTTACTAGAGCCCTTCTAAGACCAAATTAAAGTTGAATGAATATCCTTTATCCTTGTACTTTCTAGTTTCTTGTTTCTGAGCTCTTGACTTGGCAGCTCCAGTTTTCTGTGTAGGTAACCTTTTTCACAGTAAGTAAAATAACACTCTCTTCCCTTTCTTTGAGCTGCTGCGAGAACAGTGTTAGGTAACCTCTCAGGTCCACTGAGCTCAGGCTGCCTGGCTGGGAAATAGAAACTGAACCTAGGACGGCTGGTAAAGCTCCTCTGAAATTTCCCCAAGATGAAGGAATTTCTTGTTCACATAAAACGGGTGATTTGTTTGGTGGCTCTCGATGCTCTCCTGATCTTGCTCCACCATGTCCATCCCCAACAGAGACGCACCTCTTGGAATCATGGAAACTGGGAAAATCAAGGATTGATCAGGGGGAGTCAAGGAGATTCAGTTTGGTTTTTCTGTTTTAACATGCTGTATTCCATGTGGGTTCAGGGTGAAACTGAACCTTGCACTTTCAGTCAGTTTAAGCGGAGCCTGAGCATCCTTGCACTCCATCACTGGAAGGAAGCCTCTGCTGTCTGTAGTGGTTTCAGAGCAGAAAACTTACAGGTGGCTCATGGCGCTCTCACTAAATCACAGAGGTCTTTTGCCCAAACCTAGCCCTAAATCCTACAGTCTTTGGGGAACACTCAATTGTTACGAAAGCGCCTAAGCAAGCACATTAGAAACATCACAAGACTACATGGCTGCTTAAGTGATCACAGAATCCAGACAAACAGTAAAATAAATTATCTAATTTATGGGTCCCCATCTGTTCACAAATATCTACAGCACATTTTTACAGGAACAGATGCATGTACTTCAGAATGCACAACACTGGAGGGTCAAATCTGAAAGTTTTCTTCCATCCTAATATATATTTATTTAGAAATTAATTTGCATCATATTCTTAGATAACCACTGGATGAATTACAATTTATTTATAAGAAAATTATCTTTTTCTGTTGGTTATATATACATGAGAAACTCTTATTAAGTATAAAAAACCATTAGAGGTTATCTACTTATATAAATGAGTGCTCACTTTTCTCTTTGTAATGAGACTGGGTGCAATTGTGATTACAAGTGTGAGAATGTGCATTTTTTGTCTGTCTAGATCTCCTTGGCTGCAAAAGATTTCTTAGAAATTATAGGCACTAGACACACATGAAAAGCACTGCAAACATTACACTGTCATAATCTGGCATGCCATAAATAGAATTATTTTCCTCAACTTACCAAGCAATTTTAACATTCCTGTTTGTCCTGTATACTTGTAACAGTTTAGAGAGCAGAACACAGATAAAAAAGAAAAAAGATAAGTGTCAGAAGAAATTAGAGAAAATCCTTTTGCTGAAAGCTATAGAGTTGATTTTTGTTACGGCAGTAGTAAGCTGCCATCAAATTGTGTTGTCCTTAATCAGCCTAGAAAGTCAGTGGTAAAAGGTGGGACTTTACAACTCAACGTATTTGTCCTGTCATTTGATTGTTTTGAAGAAAGGTGTCTGTACTCAAATTCTGAGACACAAACTAAACTCAGTACTTGTCCACCTTTTAGCAGCTATGTCGTTTCTACCACCAGATGCAATTTGCAACCACTCCTTAGCAGAGGCCAGGAAACAGTGGAAGAGCATGGATGATGCAGAACAACACAACACAAGCACACCAAAAAGCACACGGAAGGTGAGACTTTCTGCTTGAACTAAAATATGCCCAATGCCAGCCCATGTCGCTGTCTTATTTTAAAGCCCATTAAATTTATTCATGCCAGTCAAATTTTTGAAGAGAAAAACCAGAAGTACTTAAGGTATCTACAATCAATAAAACACACCTTAAAAATTAAACCTTGCTCTTGTTGCCAAAATTTGAGCAATACACATCAAAAACTTCCACTAAAAGTACATTTGTAAAAATGCCACACTGTAAATTCAGAGTTATTTTGGAAGTTCAATACAGCGAAAGCAAATATAGATAAGCTATTAATCATAAGGTGATTATCAATGTCCTGTCTTCTTTTTCCTCACACTGTACCATTTTGTACAGCGACAATTAATATAGATGGATCCACATTTATCTTAAGTACTTCTGCTTTCAAAACTCGATTCACAGCCTACTCCACTGAGCAGATGGCATGAGCACACAATGGTTTCATGTAGCAGACTAAGTTTGGTGCAGCCAAGGCACACCAATCCTTTTTGGTTCAGGTACAAGCACAATAGTAACACGTCCTGAGTAAATTTCACATGGAAAAGTTGACAGCTAATCCCTGTAATTTCAATCAGTTGCAGAATTGAGGAATGCATGCACCAGACTAAGAGTCATTAGCTCTTCCAGCAGGCAGAAAGGAGAAATGACTTAAGAGTGTCTGCAGTGGAGCATGCTCATAAAAGTGATGGTTAAATCTCACCTAGAGAAGCCGGCAACCAAGGGCAAAAAGCAAAGTATTCTCTCTTTAGAATGACAAGAGCTTGTTCTGTCCTTCCCTCCTACAGATACTAAAAAGGACCCGTGTGCAAGTCTAATCACAGAACTCATCAGAGTTACTGGCATTTTATAATGGAGCTTCTTACCAGAATTTTCAAATGGTTCAAAACTGAAATCAGGTTTCCTGTCCTCTGTCACGTGCTCATAAGTGATGTGTGGTATAGCCAACATCCTGTCTGGAGAAGAAGGCCCATTGTCCTTGTCTAACTTAAATTTCTTCTTTTTAACCTAAAAAAACCACATAAATTAAATTACTCAAACCAAGTCACACTGAGTTGTCTCTTCAGTGATGTCGTCAATAGTAATGCAGTCCCCAATGAGCTATAACCAATTAAGAGTGCCTGACCAATTACATTTTCATGATCCTACACTGTGTTTCTCATTATGTTGCCCCCCCCATCCCGCCAAAACTGGCTAATCACTAGATTTCTGCACATTGTCATTTCCAAATCCCTTGCCTGCAGTAAAAAAAAAACAAACAAACCTGCTAGTTCTGCAGCAGCTTATATAAATCAAACTGTTCTAGAATATCTTTACTATTTTATGGATGCAATAAATCACACCTTCAGCACAAAGCCAGTGGATATATTGCCACCGAACTCAGATGAACCTTGGAGATACAAGGGAAGATTTTTGCACAACATCCTGTCCTTCCAGCTTGAAACTACTGTGCAGTACTCTTACAACACAGAGGATGGTGTAGTACATATTCTAAAGAGTCTGACAAAGGGGTTTTGTTGCTGTATTTTAAACAAAAAAATTCTGAACTTATGGAATCCACTGTTATGACAATATTACTGTATGTAGGCACAAGATGTCTTTAACATGAAAGGCTAGAAAATCCCAAAATTAATAGCTGAGAGAAGTAGCAGTTTTGTTCATTTTCATTTGTTTGGTTTTTGGGTTTTTTAACCAGTTAAAAATTACTATTTTGGAAATGATGACTTTCTCTTTTTTTTCCTTTCCTTACCGTTTTCCAAACAACAATGGTAAGTAACTGACTGACGTGCCTGAGTCAGGTCATTACTACTCTTTTCCAAACCCCTAGCTCCATTAAAAACGTTAAGCTTGGGGAAATGAAGCAAATCAATTTATAGTTTATAATGTTTGTATACTGAAACAGTCAAAACTGAAATGTAAATAAAAACCTGAAACCAAGTAATAATCTAAAACAAGCACAA
>WEIT01016691.1:0-17202 GCA_013389985.1 Dryoscopus gambensis
AAGAGAGAAAGGTTATCATAAAAGAAATGTGTTAAAGTCATGAGCAGCTTGATGGCTGAGCTGAGCTGTAGGGAAGCTTATACTTTACTGTCCTCAGTATTTCTTCACTCAGTGGTACATATTTTATTATTTTTAAACAAAAGCACTTGATACAAAGTAAACCAGCCAAAGGATAAGCAAACAGAAATGACTGAAAAATTATGGAGGGGCAAAGAATCCTCCACTGTTGGCCAAGGTCTGCTTTGAAAAGATTGTGTACCACTGAAGTAACTGGGTCTGAGGAAAACTTCTGAGAGTAGGACTTATCTGTGTGTTGAAATCAGTGATCTGACAGAGGGAAACCAGAAACCAAAGTGTAAACAGAGCACTGCAGGTTACCAAGGCTCTCTTAAACAAGTGTACACAACTTGTACTTACATAAATGATCAGGTCCTTTCAGCACGAGGCGAACTTGTCTGCTTCCATAGGGAATAGCAACCACTGTATCATCCACTGTGGGAAGGCAAAAATGCATGGAGTAAACAAGTAAAGGAACTCCCTTTCCTCTGTTTTCAAATAAGCAGTGAAATACGTGTTTACAACAAGGCAGTCAAAAAAACCCCCTTAAGACCAATTTAAAAAACTCTTAAGAATTATGATTAAAAATCTGAAAAAAGAACTTGTTAAATGGGGTAAGAACCTTCTACTTAGAAGAATCCAAACCTGTTGATTTTATTTATCCCCAACTCCTTCACAACTATTTATGGTTTTCTTGAATAACTAATAACTTTCTATTTCATTACAATTCAACTTAAAACTCTCAAGTATTTTGAATTTGTGTTTGTGACAAAGTAGAGAAGCATAATCTTATTCTAATGTTTAACCAGAATAGCTTCCTTATTTTTCACTTGACTTTTTCCCACTTAAACCCCATAGCTTCTCTGTGATCCTGCTCATGCTATGTGATGGTCTCCTACTGCCCTCAGGTATGTCATCTCTTTCACACCTTTTGTTTTAATGACCACAAGCGCTATAATTCTGCTTCCCTTTCTACACTGCTACCAGAAGGCCCCTGGAAAAGCAGAAGCCCATCAGACTGTCATGTAAACAGGTATTAAAGCAGGATCTTGCACCTATGAAGCCCTTGGGAGCTTTGCCAACTGGATCTAAACTGAGGTGTGAACTAACATGTAGGTCACATGCAGCTGTGAAAGTTAGTTAGGTCAGCATTTCTAAAAAGGCAGCAACCCTCAGTAATGCTCTGAAGGGAGACAGAAAGGCATAGAAAGATGATATAAAACGCTACACCTGGGTCATCAAGTTGTATGCCCAGAGAATGCTGACCTGGACTAACCAGCACATTTCATTTACCTTTTCCTGTCCTTTCTTCCTCCTTCCAATATAACTGGAAGGTGGGAAAGAAAAAGTATGCATGCCTTACAGGATTTTTTGGGGGAGTGAGAAGGTGGTAGACATGAGGGGAACAAAGTCTCTTTCACTATTTATTCATTAGAACTGCTCACACCTATGTCATAAAATGCCTTCTAGCAGGAGCTATAGCTCTGCTCTCAAAGCAATGTTTTGCTTTGTCAAGTAAGGCTAACTCAGACAATAAAAGCATTTTATCCTTCATTCAAACATGAGATGGGGCCTTAACATTTCTGACCAGACCAAACTGGGAAAACTATTGGAACCCAGCTAAATCAGGGTTCTCACTTGCTAGCAAAATAATTATTAATGTTGTCATTTTAAATCAAAAGGTGAAGAGTTGACAGAGAGAGGGAACACTATCAGAAACAGGAATTTTACATTCATTCATCCAAACCTATAATATTTCAAAACTGAACTAGAAGCTTCTTAAATTTTAAATTCTGCAACTCATCATGGGAATTATTGACACTCTTATATTTCAGAGCTTTATGGAACGAAATACTCATACTTCTGTGGCCCTTTAAAATCCCAGAAGTGAGGCAGAAATGTAGGTAGTATCTCTGAGTACCACAAAAGTTGTGTGGACATAAAGACTGTTCAAATTTCCAGGCGCTTCTGAACCATGTCCCATTTTCAAGTTCTGATTTGATATGTTTTGTCAAATTATCCAGAAATTTCAGTGTCTCCTAAGTCTTTTGTAACACTGGGGTTAAACTCAACACAGGTTTTGCGAATACACATCTCTGATATCCTAGTGATTAGTAAAGCTAATCATTAGTAAAGCTAATCTTTCATATCTATACAGAATTGAAATTTTCTATTTGGAAAAACAAATATTCAATTCCCAAAAAAATCATTAAATACTCATATTGTAATACTGCTTTATTGGTACCATTCTGGCATTCAGATTCAAGATACTCATTAGGATAAACACATTTTATCCATTTTGGGGAACAAAATACATGAGTATGACATATAATTTTGCTGTACATATATATAATATTTTTTGGAATCAGTTTGGAAAAACATTAACTTCAATTTAAAAAAACAATATTAATGGCATTTTAAAAAGTCTTATTTAAAGACAGTCCCATGCCATTACTATATCTGTCTCTCAGTTACAAGGTCTGTGCTGCAGAGTTAACAACTCACTGACATGTCATGGAAGAACCGGACAGTTTAAAGAGCATGTGAGCTTTTATCCTCAGCATGCGTCTTCTGCCCCAGGGTATTGTTAGGACTATATTTCACCTGATCTTTTAGTTGCTCTCCATTTGAAATCCTAGCACGCTTTATGAGAAATGCAAAGCTCAGTGGGATTTATGCTTATCACAGTGCTTCCTGCTTTCACAAAGCAGAAGCAGTGGGGACTGAAGGATAATTTCCTGAGGTTAACAGCGATAAGGAGGAGACATTTCCTGTGATAGAGACGTGAAAGTAAGCAGGCTAACATTTAGTCACAGCTCTCTCCAACAATAAGCAGAGAGAGACAGATTGTTGAGCAGCTGTGTGGAACCCTCTGAGGAAAAGACACAAAATGCTTTAACAGGTGGCTAGTTTTCTCCAGACACCATGCATAGAGAAGCAAGGGAGAATCCCAGATAACTGAGAGGACAGTGCCTCAGGGCTGTGAAGAAAGTGCAAGGTTTTAGGCAAAAGTTAAATGTCAGGTACATACATCAGATTCACATGAGATACCAGTTTCTTCTAGTTTTGGATTTTTAATTTGGATTTTTTCCAAATGGTCTGTCAGTTCTCATGATGAAAAATGGAGTTCGTTCTTATCTCCCAATTACTACTGATAATCAGTGGAAATCTGGAACTGTATCTGTTTTTCACAGCCATGGCAAGAGTAATTAGGTGAATATCTAGACAGCATTATAATTTCTACAAGTCTCGTAAAACTAATCTACTTCACTAGTAGATGTCAATCCTTCTTTAGAGAAATATCATTTTTGCACTAGGTGATCAGGAGAATGCACTCACAACTTATGGGACCAACTCTCTAGCTTCTTGGTGAATACGAAGAAGTCTGCTTAAATGCAGCTTATCTTCATAGGAAGGATGTACACTCTTCCCTAAAGAAGATATTAAATAAAAAGAAAAGGATAGATTTTCTGCAGACTTCAAAAGAACCACCACAACATCTAAAGAAAAAAGGAGTATTTCTGGAATGAATGAAGGTTTTTGTAGCTTTTTTACTATTAGTCTTACAAAAGTATAGACACAGGTGTTTTCTTTTTCATAAAAATGTAGGTGAGAATTCAACATCAACTACCTCCTGCCCTACTATGTTTCTGTTTCTGAGGCCACTGGGACATGTATATTACCCCTATATATAGTGAAGAAGCTGTTCCTATAGGAAATGCTAAGTGTTTAAAAGCTCTATGAATTTCTTTCTCTTGTGCCTTTGCATGATATAAACACAGCATGGAGAAGAGAACTAGATAGGAGCACCACGAGAAAATTAATTTAGTATGATGAGCTCAAGACTGTGTTTGGAGTGGTTTTGAGATATAAACTGTTGCATCGCGCCCGGCTCCCCCCCGCCAGGGGACTGCGGGCGGCGGCGGGATNCTTGGGAATGCCTGTTTCTCTGTAGCGAGCCGCGATTAGTTACTCTGTTTTGTATCCCTCCCGTTCCTTTTCCTGCCTAGATCATCCTCAAAAAGGGGAAAGCTGGGCGGGGTTTCGCCTTTTCCTCGAAGCTGCTTTTGGGAGCGGGCCCCAGCGGGCTTGCTCCTAAGAAAATAAACTGAGGAAAAAGGACAGACTTCTGGTTCTTTTATTCTGCTTCATCGGGACCCCTGCAAGCTGGACTTTTAGCCCTTTCCCCAGAATTAAGCCAGAGAGCACCGGGAGGCCCTTTCCACCTCGCTGGTGGTCAGGCTCTCCTCGAGGTGGATCCAGCAGCTGAACTGGGAGAGAGCTTGCAGGGGAAAACACAACAATAAACAGCTTCAGAAACTATTGGGACAGCTCTGGATTAAAGGTCAACTGTTCAGTTTCCCTAGAACAGTCCTCAAGATTGAATACTGCTCTTTGCTGGAGAAACAAAAATCCCAAGCGAGGCCAAAGAACATGTCTGCTGATATCTAGTCACTGATAGATATTCCCCCTCTGATTTTTCTAATGTTGCATGGCAGACTGGCTCATATTGGCTTTTCATCCCTTGCTTAGACCACAGATAAAGTAGATATAATTCTGGAAAACCAGGATTATTTTACAAAGATGACTTAAAATTTAGCTATCAACTATTGAATCCAGTCATTTAAATGACTGGATAAATAAAAGGAATCAGGCTCTGATGCCAGTTATGCTTGTGTATTTATGTTTATAGTGACAAATAAGCAAGATGCTGACACAAAGTGCCAACAGTACTGGGGAAGATAAATGCAGAAAATGAACACAACAGATTTTTTAAATCAAAAGATTTTTCAACACTTAAAATGTCAAATTTTCAAAACATTTACATAAATCATTTTGAAGCAAACCTCAAAAAGAACTCGTACTAATTCACATACGTGAGGGGGATCCATAACTGTGTCCTTACAATTTTAAAAAACCCAATTAAAAAAAAATTGTTACTTTTCATAGATTCAAAATTCATAGTGTTGCTTAAAAACATGTATGTTTACATCGGGGAAGGGAATAATGCCACATGGTTTATAGAAAGTGCACAAAAAAGCTACTATTTTCTCAGCTCTGCATAACAATTATATACAGAGAAATTTGTCTGAAAAATCCACTCTCCAACTTTTTTTTCTCATTTGTCTCAGTCTAACATTGTGCTCTGTGCTATCTGCTGTATTACCTATGTAACATTCTTTACATTTAATAGGAAACCACTGGGAGTAGGTACTGTTATTTTACTAACATTTTAGTACTGTGCATAATATATTAGTGCCTCTACCCTCAGTAGAGAAGAGATGAGCACCTTTTTACCACAAAGCAACACGAAAACAACTAATTGCACCTACAGGAAAAGACATTTGCCAAAAAAGTTCACAAACACTATTAAGTCTCAAGTAGCCTGGAGATTTCCAAATCTCTTCCTGCACATTGCAGAAAACTTAACAATGAGGTGAAATTCCATTCCTAAATCTTTGTGAATTATTTCCTTTGTCCTCTAATGTACAATTCTGCTTCAGCAATGGAACTCTTAGGAGGATTATTCCTTTCTTTCCCTCATATAAAAACAGTTGCTTGCCCTTCCTTCCTTCCTTCCTTCATTCCTCCCTCCGTGCCTCCCTCCCCTCCCCTCCTTCCTCCCCTCCTTCTCTTTTTCGTTCTCCTACTCTCCCTCTCAGTTAGCAAACATGGAGCCACAGCTGCACTGTGCTATCAGCTGCTCTGTGTGCTGTGCTCCATACCAACGCAGTTACTCTTTGACAGAGAGAAGCTTTTGTAAAAAGCAGCTCTCCCTGTTATAGAACCCACACATTGTCTTCAGCAGATACTACATTGCTATTTGAATGTTTAAAGTCATGTGCTATTTAGCACAGGGAAAGTTGTTCCAGAACGGTAGAGCTGGTGTGATTAAACTCTAAGGCTGGGAGGAGGTATGCAGGTTAGCACATGTGATTCCTTATGTGCGTCTACACAGGCACGAAAATACACCTACTTCTTAATCCTTCCTTCAAACTGACCAGGCACACCCTATCTCTCACCCTAAAAGTTTTATAGTTCCATTTGTGGTGCTGTAAACAGTTTGAAAAACCTGTCTGCAGCTCAGGATAAACTAACCCTCTCACTGGGGCACACTAATGCTACTTTACCACTCTGAGTTGAAGCTGGGTGAGTGTGCAGGAAAGGCTGTGCTTTTCTGTAGGCATCTCTCATGCCTGTGTAGGCACTTGCTGACAACTTGGGCTCCTCAGTCTGCTGCAGAATTGAGGGACCATGGTGAGCATGCAGGCACACATGACGCTAACAGAGGCCTTGGAGAGAGCACTCTGCCAGGCTGGCACCACTAGCCCCTCAGGGTTGCCCTCTGCTGTAGAGCAGCATAAACCATTCTGTTCAGAGCAGTGTGGACTAAGTCCTATGCCTAGGCAGCTAATACAGCCAGACAGGTGTTGGAAGACCCACCTCTACTCGCTCTCCTGCTCTTCACAAGCAACTAGCTAGCTGAGATGGGGATATGCTGATGACACCTTTCCACAAGCCTCTGGCCACCCCGACAACCTGACCAACAGTCTGAGCAAGGCTGCTTTAACCCAAGAGGCAAGCACCTGAGGGGGACAACTAGACTGACCATCATTATTCATGTACCTGAGAAGGAGTGAGGTGAAATCTAGCCTGGAAGCAATGAGTACTTCACTAGAAGGGGAAGGTGGCACTTTACCAGAAGGAACAGCTTACATTTACTTGCTGAGAGCTGGGACTTATACTGGCCTCGAACCAGCCGGCAGGTGGACCCATCTCCATTGCAGACCCCACAGTTATCTTCCTTGACAGCACTTCCCAGCTGGTGGTCACAGCCAACAATCTGGGAACAAAGAAAGATGTGCAGTTCAAAGTGAGCATTTAGCAACTGACTGCTCAATCCATCTCTGCAACTAATTACTCTCAATTTCTCTCTTAGCATCTCTAGAGGGACACAAAGTACCTCCGCAATGAAAGAGCCTGAGCAGATCTGGCTGGGAGTGTGCACTGAAGTCAGGCGAGAGAGTGAACAGGTTAGTACTCAATGGCTTTTGCAATCCAGAAGAAGAAAAGAGGAGGTTGTTATTTTAGGGCATTGTGAACATTTCTTAGTCAGAGTTCTATCAGAAATTTCACTTCTTAGAGTTTCACAAAGAAAAATGCCTGAAACAGATAAGACGACAGATAGGAAGCGGACAGATAGATAAAAGTAAACACCAGCAGGGATCAATAGTAACATGGCTCAGTGAAATTTTACCTGCTATTCAGCTGGGGAAGTCATGTGGTTTTAATTATGTTTGACAATACTCCCATTCCACACTGTCAATGCCTGTGTTCAGACATTGTAAAAGAGCAGATAAAGAAGGATGGAATGATTGCAACAAAATAACTGAGAGTCATTGCATGAATGCAATTACCTGCTCTGAAATGGGCTTTATTCCTATATGCAAATTGTTTGGTTCAAAATTTTAAGAGTTGGATATATAAACTATGTTTCTCAGTTTGCAAAACCCCTATAATTCCCAGGAGAACCAAACAGACATCTATAACTAAGTACATTTTAAGTTAATTAATGGACTATAAATTTGTTTAACACAGTGACAATGTAGACCTTTGTTTGAACTTTAAGTTCTACATCCAAGTTTTGAGTTTTGCATATAAATAATTGCAATCGAAGAAACTAAGGAAGTCCCTACAGTGTTATAATTACCTTTGTAAGTATTAGAAAATGAAAGGCCTTCTAGCATTCTGGCATGCAGAGTAAGCAACCAACAAATATTTGTCTGTAACTTGTAAAGTATTTGTGCTAAGGCTCTTAACCAAACAGAGGGAGTATATACAAACACAGGGAATTTTAAATAAAGTGTTTTAGCTTTAAATTTCCCCGCATTTCTGAGTTTTAGTTAATTCAGAGAACTAGGTCCTAGAAAATGAGAGCAAATAAAGCACTTATCATCAAGACTCATAAAAACCCTATGTGTAACTTGCCTACTTATTTTTTGACTAATATTTCTTATTTGTGCCAATCTCAGTGTGCAGACTTACACATCTCTGCTAGGATGAGATATACTTCTGGATTTGACACTTTCTCTTCATTTGCCTATGAAAATGCAGGCTTTAATAACCAGCATTTACTTTTAGCAATTCAATTCCCATTTCTAACCACTATTTTATTAGCTGCACAGCAGCTGTTTCCTTGGTTGTCATATTGAAAACATAATTAATTTAATTTAAACCTTTATTATAGATAGGCTTGATCAGCTTGAAAGCTATCATCAAATTTCTTTGATTTTACCTGCCTCTTGCAGGTCAGAACCGGGTTAAGCCTCCCAGCCTTACACGTTATATTATGATGCCTCCAAGAGAATTAATGAGGCCTAAAGAAGTAGCAGTCATACAAAAATGATACATTTTCTCGAAAGCCTACTCATATCAAGACTGCAAGAGACATTTTAACACATTAGAAACACCCCGACAAATAATGGTTAGTGTCGCAGGGACCGCCCTCTGTCCACAACTCCGGCCAGCACTTGCGGTGTGCATCGAGTGTGGGGAGCAGCTGGAAGCACGTAGCTGTATGCTGCTCCTTTGGAGTAACAGCCCCTGTCAGCTCCAAGGTCGGCAGCAGTCAGCAGCCCCGACGAGGGAAGGCATAAAAAGGAGCACGGAGGCTTGCCTCGAGATACAGTCCCAAGTTTAGTAACCAGAGATAGCCCACAGAGACAAAATGTAGAGTGAGAACTGACAACAGGTGAAGTAGGGGGAGGCAACCAGGGCAGGATCCTGGTTAGGGACTAATAGGGGTTCTTGAGAAGAGGGATATCAAAAAGAGGGACAGGGACAAGAACCAATGGTCTGAGGGGGTGGAGGGAAGGAGGTCACGTGTACCAATGGGGTGTCGAGGTTTAGGGGAATTCCAGATGGAGAGGTACTTGGGGGGCATGGTCTTGGGGGATGGACAGTGGCCATACAAGGGAAAACTGGTGGGGCTTGGGTGACTGATAGGGAAGCTGCTAGAACAAGGGGCGGGGATAACCATATTAGGGGCACAGGAGGTGTGATCGGGATGGGGGATACGCCAACTTGGGGGGGGAAGGAAGGGGGTAATAGGGATAAACCATTTTTCAATAATAATAAGAACAATAGACATTAATAAAATATTACAATGCCACAGGTTAGAAAGCTGAAGCAAAGATGGGAGTATCTTGACTGTGACTACTCCATACAAAACTTCCAAGTACAGATACACAAATTGTATCCATGGTACTATGTAAGATTTACCTCTATTTTTTTTTTCCTGAATAAGAATATCCCTACAGGACCTGAACCACCTTCAATATACACAGACTCATATGCTTTAACTTCCATGAATGCCACTGTGTAGACAAGATGGTAAAAAGAATCACTTGCATGATCTGAAAACTGTATGACAATGCTACAAATCAGATTTTCCTTCTAATGCATTAGAGATCACTAGTACACACAGTGAGAAGCGTCATGCTGGGGAGATACCACAAGAAAGGTCAGAATTCCCTTTCATATCTACTCATATTTTATACTCAATAGTTCAGTTTAGAGTGGTACACAAATCTTAATGCCTTTGCCTATTTTGAAATGAATATGAACTGCTTGGATATGAAATAGGCTGGATCTTAAATCCAGGTATGAGGTAACCAATTTCAAACCCCAGCATTTACTACTTTAAAGCATTTTTAACTTTATAAATCATCAGCTCACATGGCAACCTGATTAAAATTAATTTATAAACCAAGCAATTTGGAGCCAGGTCACAACTTGTGGAGGAAACCACGAGGAAAATCTCAGGTGTGAAAGGAAGTTATATTGTGGTTTGTTTCTTTTTCTGAGTTGGACAGCCATTACCAGTGTACAGCATAAAAATATTTCTTCTGTTGAAATGCCATGTTTCAAATGGAAGTATGAACAAAGTGGAAGTATGGAGACCTTTGTGAATACTAACATTTCTGTGGTATGTACAAAATGCATATTAACCTTACTGTATTTGGCAGTGTCTCAGACAATTTTATGCAATTAAAAGTTTTGATGAAATTAAATGGATTTCCTATTTCTCTCCAAGGTCTCAGCAGAGATTTTTTCTTTACTCTGATCATCTGTCTTAATAGATATGCAGAGCTCTGGGAATATGTATGAAATTTTCTTTAAAAATCTTATGAGTGATTAACTAATGCCTGAAATAAAAAAAACATTCCCAAGTTCACGGTTTTTCTCTTTTCTTTTCTTTTTTGACTACCTAGGGAAATTCCTCCATCTTCTGAAGGTAATTACATGCACTAGAAAGGTTGCTAGTATTTGCAATGGAGTGCTTTAAAATGAAAAACACTACTCCAGATCTCTTATACTAGTTTTTAGTAGCTCTTACATGAAAACATTTTACAGGCTGGACTCTTATGAAAGCAAAAGATCAGACAAGGAAATATTAAAGTGCTCCTGAAAAAATACACAGTTCATGAAAACAACATCTTTTGTTGTTGAGCAGAAGAAACAGAAGTTTGGCTCAGTTGAGAACATGTCATTTCCATAACATTATTTTCACTGTCCATCAAGGCCACAGAGAACTCACTGAAAAAGGTTATGGAATGAGTGAAAATATGTCACCACTGCCCTAGAAATCTGCAGAGGTCTAGCAAGGAGCAGGAAGGCAGAATTGTTTCTTCCAGCATCCACACATAGCATGATCAAAACACAGAAGGAAGGTTTTAAAACGGCTGTTTATCAGAGATGTGGAAGATCCAAGACACTAGGAGAGGCCAGCTATCAAGAAAAGTAGACTCACTTGGTCTGCAGAACTCGAAAAGTCTGCCAATTTACTGACCTATGGGCATACTCATCTGATGAGAGGTGGTTGAGGACCTCATCATGAAAAAAAGCACCACAGAAGGCACTGCTTCGTCAGCATGGTAAGCAGACGAAACAATAAGGATATTGTATGTCCAATATACAGCTCAGAGTAATGGTTTGGGGGACACAGTTTGAAACAAAATATTGACATTTTTAATTCAGAGGCCTAGGGAATATTTCATTCCCTGTAAAGCTTTGAAATGTCAACTCCTTGTCTTGGTTTGAAGCTGGATCCAATGTTGAAATTCTGACATTTCTGTGGGATAGAAACTTCCCTTTCCAATGCATTCTAGTACTGATCTTAATATATCCTGGGGGGTTTAGGGAGATGAAGTCTTTTTCAATCCATAAAGGTCTCATAAGAAAGCCCCCACTAGGAATGAAAATGGATTACTACAACAAATTATGCCTGGAAGTGTTCTGAAGTACGCAGTTTTCGTACTCATTTCTATTACATGTTAAGTTTCCTCCCCTTAAAGCAGAGTAATGAAGCACAGACTTTCCACACTGAAATATTTTGAGTTTCAAGTTGCTGAAGTGTGGTCAGAGGCTTGAACTGCAGACTGTTACCGCACAAAATGTCAGGAGCAGCTCCATTAAGTTCCCTGACAACCTAATACGAACTCCATTAAAATCAAGAACATGTACTTGTAACTTTGATAAGTTTTGGATGAAGCTCTTGTGCATTTCTAAAGGTGCCTCTACGAAGTTCATTACTATTGTGGTTAAATGCCCCTAAAGCAGTAAAGGCAGATTTTGCAGAGCTCTGGAGATCTCTCAGTGTATGGAAGATGTCAGCCATGTAGTACCAGAGTGAGGTAACCTCAGGTGAGTACCAACTGCCTGCCCAGATCTTCTTCACCACCTCTAAAGTGAGTGGATTTTTTATTCTCCTTATGGGTTTAGCATAGAAAGTCTAGCAACTAAAAGCCAGAATAAAAACAGCTAATCCCTAGTTGGCCAAGCCTGTATTGTTTTCTGGCATAAGGTAGCACAGTTCTACTCAGAGGTAAAGATTGCATATTACATTTAGGCTGAAGTCCCAGACTTTATGCTGAGTTTGACTTTCCCCCCCTTCCCCACCCCTGCCCCTCTCCCTGCCCTACTCCACTTGACAGCCCGTGGCTTGACAAAACAGTAAAATAAGGCTATTCCTGATTCTGAGACACATTGCAAAATAATTTTTACAGGACACCACACAAAAAAAGATGGTTATCAAGTTAGCAGATCAACTGCTTGTGTGTAGTTTAAAGGCATCAGGCTGAAAGTCCCACAACAGCAGTTGGAACTAACTCATTGAGTGCGTGCATGAGTGTTATAAGTGCATGTGCTCCCTTTGTGGACTTGAACTCTGGCTTGGTTTAGCAGATTTTTCCAGAAATAAAACTGGACCAACAATGACAGGTTCTGCTCCAGTCCTGCTAGTCTGGAAATGCCCTGAAGTAAGAAATTTTCATAATAATTTCTATTAAGAAATTCTGGGCAGGAAATAATGTAATAAAGCAAGCTTGCAAATCTAGCCAATTATAAATAAATCTCTCTGTTTTTCAAAGGGCATGTCTTCAGTTCAAATGCAAGAAGTTCTGAGAATCTGAAAAAAACAAAGGTGCCCTTCACATAGATTATGTGGGGCTCAATGTGGGACTTGTGTGAATTGTCACTGCTCAGTTGAAAAAAGTTTTGGATCAGAGCCATCATTTCAACTGGGTTCAAAATTTTACAGAATCAGCATGAAGAGCTGCTCTACTCTTCAGATTACTGAGGAGAGAACAGGCTTGAGCCTGTACAGCAAACTGGATCTGGGCTGGTATTTGTGACATGGGGACTTGCAGCCCCTGCTGAAAAGGTATCTGCCCTTCAGAGCACCAACACTGAGATGACATTTTGCAGCCCCAGCATTTTTCTGGCACAGCCTCGGGACATTATCCCATGACAGGGAATGCTGACCAGCACCAGGCACTAGGCAGGACTCCCCCAGGTCCCCAGGAATTCAGGTGGAGGTACACCACAATCCAACTATAATTGAAGACCACAGGACGGTTTTCACAATGGCAAAGCAATTTTTAACTATGCTGGTAAGAGCAGGCCCAGTGCCATGGGCAATCAGCGTACTGGCTTGGCATTCGAGTAAAATATATCTTGCAACAGTTCAGGCAGTGTGAAACAAACTTCAGTTGCTGATGAGTACCCAAACTGTTAAATACAGCCACTGAAGCAGCTAAGATACACCTTCCAACACATGAAACATGGCCTGCCAGCTTGTTGATTTGTTATTGCTGGTTGCCTTATCTACCACTAATCCACTGCAACCAATCTGCAGATCCCGCTTTATATCTGTCCCATCATTCTCAGCTCTAGCCAGAGCTCTCTCCTGTTGCACTGTTCTCTCAGCCTTCTAATTGTTTGCATATCTTGGAGTCAGAGAATCAGAGATTCTCACAGTTTCATGTAAATAACACCTGTTGTTTATCTAGTTGCTTTCTTGTGTTGTTCATTCCATTTCCATGATAGTGAAAGTTGATGGACTCTTGGTCCATCCAATGTGACGGAGAAGGTGTTAACCTCACCTTCCAATCATCTGTAGTTATAAGAAATCTATAAATACTGTAAAGTAGCAATAAGATACTTCTACTTCTGCTTCTTACCCTTCTGACATCTCTCCTGTCCACGCGTCATTACTGTGGCCCCCAGCACATCACTTTCCTATTAATATATTTAAACAAAGACCCTTGCATAGCCTCACTCAACCAGCACAGCAGACACAATACATTGAGAATCAATGGTTCAGCCAAAGCTCTAGAAGCAAACAGCAAACACCCAGCAGCAGAAGAAACTGAAGAGAAATTTCTGTTTCCTAATTTTCTCTCAGGGAAAAAAATAAATGTAAACCCATTTTGGAACTAACCTTGATTTAAAAAGTAGCAATTAAACTAATTTTAATGCTGCCACTTCTAAATGAGGATTATAGATGGACTAAAATCTTGGATGTGTGGAAAAGGTGACTCCTTACATGCAAATTTAATTAGGAGGAATCTTCCAACATAAAAAAAGAAGAGTGAATTTTTCAGGTTCAGTCATTTATAACCAACCAATTTGTTGTGTGGGCCACCATAGGAGAGTCCACAAACATGTGAACAAAGCTCTCTCTAGTTCATTCTCTTGTGGTACAGAAATCCAGAGGCTGCAGCTGTGTAAGAGGCAACATTTAAACAGAATTAACTTCCAACAGTTTATAAATGGATAACAACAGGAAAAGAAGAAGTTTTTGTGATTATTCATATTCAATTACCCATTTCATTCACACTTTCCTTTGGTTTTGGCTGCATTTAGGCTCACATATCCATACTGACCTAGAGTAAAAAAGAGTTTCTCCTTTATCCTTGCATGCTTGTGTATTACTGAAGGAGGAGAAAAAGACCCTAACATTTTTTTTAGCTAGTGCTCTTTAGCAGGTCATTGCTGAAATGCTTGCTTTTCTCCAGAAGAATCACATCTATTGTCTGAGTATCTTTGCAGTTCCAGGGGAAAGATTTGTCAGGTTTTGAAGAATATTAAAATACTACACCAGAAAGTGATTGCAAAGGTCATTCTCAGATTCCATTTAAAATTCATCAAGGCATCTCTCCCTCAGCTTCCTTGTAGTAACGTGCTTGAGAAATCAAGAGTAAATTCTGCCTGCTGGGCCTATTCTTTTCTCCTAGACCATGAAACACTAATTGTAAAAGCATTTAATTGGCACTTGTGACACATTACATTTGACTGCGATTCTTTGTAAGCTCTGGTGACTTCATGACATGCTTGAAATTGCTACTCAGAGCTCTCTTCTGTTGGGTGTACAGACTTCTTTTGTTGGCAGGAGTCGGTCCTCTGTCGGCTGGATCAATGGGGATCCAGCTGCAGAGCTCTGTTATAACAGTTCCAGCAAAGATTTTCTGGTGCTTCGGGCGGTCACATAATCTGTGTTCTCAAGGAACAGACATCTCTCACAGTTCAAATACTTGAAAGAGCCTGCATGTCCCCAAGCTACTGCTGAAACAGCTTAGTTAGTCTATGTGGTATTCCAGCCTGCAGCTCAGTGTGTAAGAGGAGTGCATGCAGGCCCTAGGAGAAGACATTTAGGAAGACAGAGGAAACTATCTAAAACACCTGCAAAACACCTGTCCTGGGTCTTCACAGTAACTGGACCACTTGCCAAGGTAAGCACGTGATCCTCATTGTTACTGGTGCTAAGGGAGGATAAGAACAGTCTCTAATATTTGACCAATTAATGTTGCAGGGTGGAAAAATGCTGATCATTTTCTTCCAGGGCTTCACATGGGGTGGGACGAACTCCTGGTGTTCTTATTCCTCAGAACCTAAGTTGGCTTGAAAGGAAGGCATGCAAAGAAATCAGATCCCAAGCTAAGGAATGACTACAGCCACAGGCCCAGCTGCAAATTCCTGCAGCTATGCCCCAAGTCTATCCCACGTAGACAGTCAGGGCCCAAGGCAGGATCGTAAGCCTTCAAGAGCTTGCTGTGGTGACCACCTAATCTTATTTTTTACCTGTCTCATGCAGGTTTACTGTGCCAATGAGTACAATATCCGTGTACCAAGCTCCAAACATGTGACACTGTTATCCTGATTAGCTCTGCATTTTGGGCTGAGCTGGACATGGGAGAGGATGTGTGCAGCAACATTTTGTATGTGGAAGGGAGGAGGAGAAACCCCCCATCCTGAAGTCATGATACACAGGAAATACAGCACAGTCATCTATTTAAAGTAGAGCAGATTTTCCCATTCTTCTGAAATTATGCACCAATCTGAATAGCCTCTGTCTCTGATGAAAAAAATTAGAAGCACACATGCAGACACACACACAAACAGACACACACACACAGAGTAATTTAAGTACTGGTGCATATAGAACCACAAAATAAACCATGGACTAGTTTGGGTTGTAAGGGACCTCTAAAGGTCATCCAGGTCAATCCCCTTGCCACGGGCAGGACACACAATCGAAAAAAGGCCTCCAAGATCACCAAGGCTGACTTCTGACCAATTAGACATAACTAGAGGTAGCTAAATGTAACTAAATTTGTTAGCTGACTTGAATTCACTGTGCAGCTCAGCAAAAAAAAGTCTGTAGGAATCAATATATCAGAATTTTTTTATACTACCTCTAGTAGTATTTGGAAGTAGATCTGTGAAGAGAAATTTAATACTCTGTAAATAATAGACATTAATATAAGCATTTCTGGGATGCAGCTCTCTTTAACAAATAACCTGTAAAATTAAGAGAATGTAATGGAGAGAGTTGGGTAGTTTTGTGAGAAGAAATAAAAGGATGTTTATGGTCCTAAACAACTTTTTTGTAGTAACAAATTTAACAGCCTTCTTAGAAATTCTCAGCTTTATAATCACTGGATCTAAACCTGCAATTAGAGCTATAATATAATTCATTGTGTTACTCCATCATATATATGAAGTAATTTTATGGTCTTTAATAAAAACAACACCAATAATAGTAATAATAATGACACCACTCATACTATTAGGATTAGATTTGATTTACCAGCAGAAGAATAGCTTTTCAAGTTTTATGTACAAAGCAGAAAACAAAAGTAGAACTGTTTTATCTTGCTTCTTCAGAGAAATTTAAGGCATCAGCAGGTCTTACACGTCTACATGTACAAGAAGCCAGTTTGTATATAACTCTTCCCAAATACAGTTCTCATCAATTTCTTGGACCAGTAAGGCTGTTTTTGACTTTTCAGCTAAATGGTACTGTTAATTGTAGCATCTTTTTTTTTTGTTTTCCCCCAGAATTTTCTGCTAAAGTTTACTCTATCTTTCTTAGACCATGGATACACTTTTTGCCTTTGATGGGAAGTCTAACACTGTTGCATCCTTTCAGCATATAGCTAAAAGGGAGTGTTTACTTATGGACATTGTCAGTGTCTAGCCTTTCAACATGAAAACTGGGCAGCTGCCATGATTTTTCACAGAGAAGGACTCCTGTTGTCCTGAGCTATGGCTGAAATGTTTAAAGCAAACACACAAAGCAGCAGCTGGTATGGCACGTGGTCCCCTGGGATCCCTGGGCTAGAGAAACAGAAAGAACAGCAGAAGACAAGGGTCACTCCAGCTGTGTAAGTAAAAGAGACTGCCAAGACTGAAAGAATCTTGTCCATGATTTTGAATTCAGGGAAGCATTACTCATTTATAACAGGTGAGGATTTGGCTATGATATTGATGGGACCTGCTTTTGGGAAACTTCACGACAAT
>WEIT01016692.1:503-11210 GCA_013389985.1 Dryoscopus gambensis
TCTCTCTGGTCTTCAAAATGCCTTAAAATGCGAACAGTCCTTGTGTCAAGCTGCCAGGCTGATGTGTTTTGGTGTTGTTCTCCCCATACAGATTGAGAAGCTGCAAAATCAAATTGAAAAAGAGAAGCAAAGCAATCAAGATTTGGAAACCTTGAGTGAGGAGCTGATAAAAGATAAAGAGCAGCTACAAGTTGTCATGGAGACTCTAAAAGCTGACAAAGACAGACAGGTGCAAACTTTTCAAATGTAATGTAACAACATGGGCTCAGTAATGGTAATTCAGTGAAGCCATTTAGAGCATCTNAACTGGTTTTAGGATGTGCAGATAAATCCCTATTTTATTGCTGAAGATTGGTCTTCTGCCACCTGTATGGCGTGATCGGTTTGGTTGAGGTTCTTTAGCCACCCAGCCTTTTTGCACTATTTTAAAGAGATGCTGAGAAAGTATTTATGTCCTCTGGATTGACGTTTTAATTGCCCTTCAGCTTTTACCACTGTGCTGCAGTTCATGTGCAGTGCCTGGAAACTCCCTTGTTACAAGTTTGTGCAAGTATCATATCATCTCTACTAATATGACAAATGCAAAAAATACAGACACATCATTAGAGACTGGTCTGAATATTCTCAACTTGTGTGAAAATTTACTCTTAAGTTTTTGTGAGGTGAAAATTAAATAGCCAAATGTCTTATTTGTGTAGTTCTTTTCATCTTGAAGGATTTTTACCCTTTCTCCCTGGGAAACTGCACTTTACCGACAAAGTCTTACATTTCAGTTTCAACAAATACAGATTCTTTGTGGCAGGAATTAATGGATAGTTTGAAGGTAGGGCAGGGAGTAAAACCAGAAATATTCTCAGTTGTCAAAAAAGAGCAGTTTGTGATTTTTTCAGGTCTAGGCCCTTTTGATTTGTGTGAATGTTGTCTAGTATAAGAATCAAATGCAAATTACAGTGTAAACTGCAATTGCAGAAGCTGAAATTTGACCAGTGGGTAAGTGTACTGTCCTTACAGGAAGTATGTCTTTTAATGACATCTGTAACTGCTCTACATTTTCCAGCATTCTGAGGTTCTTGACACCTTATTAGAGATAGTTTCAGTCTTCAGATCCCAAAGATGAAGGTAAACCTAGACAGAAATATACCCTCTATTAGGAATGATTTGTAACAAAACATTTCCTCCAAGGTGTTCTCTGAAGGTCCTCTGCCTACTTTCTCATTCTGCCCCAGGCTTCTTGGATAGTAGCAGGAACATAGCACAGTTTTTAATTTATTAAAATCATGAGTTCCCAGAGGTAACAATTTTTTTCAATAGTTTGGGTTCTTGGTTATAGTCAGTAGTTTGCTGAGAAATTTGTCTTGGATTAAATGGATATGATTTTGTGAACAACCATCTGTCTGCTTTAGGACTAATTTGTACTGCACTTGTAAGGTAGATGAATAACATTTGCACAACTCTTTATGTAGATAAAGGACCTTAAACAAGAAAATGATCACCTTAATCAAGTCGTCTTATCCCTGAGACAAAGATCACAAGTGAGCAGCGAGGCAAGAGTGAAAGATATTGAAAAAGAGAACAAAATCCTTCATGAAACAGTTACCGAGACGAGTAGCAAACTGAGCAAGCTGGAATTTGAGAAGAAACAATTGCAAAAGGATTTTGACCAGGTTAGAGAAAAAGTGGAAAGAGTGGAAGAAATGGAAAAAGAGCTCCACAGGCTGGAGAGGGAGAATGAACAGCTCACAAAAAAGGCAGCAGTAATGAAAATAGTGACAGAAAAAGTGGAAGTTCTTGAGCAAGAGAATGGCAATCTGGAAGTGGAAAACAGGAAACTAAGAAAATCCTTGGACACATTACAAAATATTTCCATCCGGCTTGGTGACCTGGAAAGGGACAACAAGCAATTGGATGAAGAAAATCTGGAGCTTAGAAGAGTGGTAGAGACCATGAGATTTACCAGCACAAAAATGGCACAAATAGAAGCAGAAAATAAGGATTTGGAGAGGGAGAAGGAGGACTTAAGAAAGAATGTGGAAATGTTAAAAGCAATGAACAAGAAATCAGAGAGGCTGGAGCTTATCTATCAGAGTGTCAACTCTGAAAACCAGAGACTTCAGCAAATTGTGGAGAACAGCAGTAAAAAGATCCAAGAATTAGAAAAAGAAATTCAAGAAATGGAGAGTGAAAATCAGATCCTCCAGAGGAACCTTGAAGAGCTAAAGGTTTCTGCCAAACAGCTAGAGAGGTTAGAAAAGGAAAACAAAGCCCTAGAACAAGAAATGTCTCAGCTAGAAAAAGACAAAAAAATGCTAGAGAAAGAAACAAAACGTCTCTGGCAGCAAGTGGAGCTGAAAGAAGCTATTTTGGATGACAGTACAGAAAAGTTGGCGGCTGCTGAGAAGGAAAACAAGACACTAGAAAAGGAAATTGCTCGATTCAGAGATTCATCTAGTAAACTGAAAGAGTTTGAAAAGGACAATAAAGACCTCCTAAAGCAAGTTACAATTGATAAGAGAACACTAGCTACATTGAGGGAGGTAAGCAAAATAATTCTACTGGATTGTATGCTGCTATTTTTTTTTCAGCTTAGTGAAGTACTAAAGGGAGATATCTGTCCCACAGAAGATCTTCACAGCCTTAACAACTGTCACTGGAAAGCGTTGCCTTGGAAAGTGGAACATGCCGAAAACTGCTCTTGGTGCAGTTGTGCCGTATTCCACTTTGTGTCCTCAGTACAGAGTCTTAAAAGGATGTCGGGTTTTTTTATGCAGAATAAAATTTTAGAACAGCTCTTATGTGGTGCCTGTTAACCAAAGACTTTGATACTTTCTCTAACCGTGACCACAAAATTGTTGGCTAACATGAGAGCTTCAGCAGGGGAGATTGACTCTCAGGTCTAGAAGTTTCTAGCACTTGCTGAGGACACATTGACATCCCTGTTCTGAAAGAGACAAAAGCATCCCAGTTGACCAACCTAAACTTTTCAACAAGACTTGCACGAAGATTTTGCTTTACAGCTACCTTACATACAGCATCTTTCCCAAAAAGCTTCCCTGCTGAGTGAGAGCATGCTAGGCAGTGATCTCTCCCTGCACCAAGCATTAGGACTTTGGCAATCTGAGGATGTGTGTGCTAGAACCTGACATTCTTAATAGTGGCCTATGAGCAGATTCAGATTATTGCAACTTGCTGTTGTCCTGCGAGAAACAGGATTTCCTGTGAAAGAGCATTAAGAGGAAAAAGGATCATGCTGCAGTAGCTCCGTGAAATAAATAAGTTTAGCAAGACTAATAGAGTAAGCAATCACTTACTTTAAGGTTTAGTTTTATTTCAATTTTTGAAGCATTAGTGTAATTTTGAGGAGGAGAAATAAAGTCTGTCAGAAACACTTGACACAGTCTGAAGTTCTGTTTCTATCCAACTTTCCTTAAAAATAAATAAAATAATATAATTTCTGAGAAGGTTCCTTTTTAATCTTTTCATTCTCAGACCTCTGCAAATTTTCCGGTGGTGCAGACCCCCATACAGTAGCCCATCTTCTTTTCCTTAGTTACTTTCTATAGATTCCGCAGAAGGAGTTGATGGATGTTGAAGGGACCTATTTACAGACCACTGGACTGGCACTGACCTTACCTATACTTTTTTTCCCCTTGCCATATGAATGAATTCATGGCTAAATTTGTGATATCAGAGGACTCTTGAATACCTAGAGTTTAACAAAGTATTTTTCTAAAATTTTATTCTTGCTTCTATTTGATATTCAGGATAGTTTTTGTTTGTTTGTTTGTTTTTAAAGTGTTTCAGTAGCTTTTTTGTTCTTCATGTGTTGTTTAAGAAAACTTTTAGCAGAAACACGAGCAGTGTAGATCTCTATGGTGCCTTTGTATTTCAGAGAATTTTGAATGGTAGGGATCTTCACCCTTAGCAATGCCCCAAAAATAGTTTATCCTTTTCAGAAAGGCAGGCTGGCATTATGTCTTTCCAGGCCATTTCCACACAGACCACTTTACTGGCATAACAGCAAAGCATTGTCCCAGTATACCTTGTGGTACAGTGCTGTCAAGTCTTCTCCTTGTATGACTTCCTTGCTGGGTTCTGCTTTAGTTTCTTCCTAAAGAAACCTAAATGAAACCAGGCTGCATCAGTAGATACCAGAATAAGTGACCAAAGTCGCATGTCCAAAGCTGTCCTGTCTCTTATGCTACAATGTAGTTACGCTTTTTAAATTTTGGGCAGTAATTTACCATATGACAGAAACTCAGTGCATTATTCACTACTGACCCTGTTACCAGGTCCCTTGGTAATAACATCATAGCCATAGTACCTTAGGAGACTTCCGTACTGAACTCTGTTGTTCCTCTCTGTGTGTGCCAGTGCTGCAAGGCTTTTTGTCCTAGCTGAGAGGTGGGAACTCCCTCTGCTGGTGTCCCCTGGCCTGCACACATCCCGGTGTGGCGCAGAGATGGGCGGTGATGTCTCCTGGCCCTCACATTGCCTCGCTCGGCAGGCAGGTGCAAAGCCAGTGCTGGCAGAAGTAATTCAGTACAGTGAGTGAGGCAAAGGCCAAAAGAGGCATTCTGCAGATTTATTTCAAGTAACCTATAAATAGAAGCAATTGGTTTAATTCTGCACTCAGCTGTCACTGATGAAGAATTTTAGCTGACCTACATGAAACTAGGATTTTATCCAGTGATTTTTTCAGTACTCTTAGAAGAAATGTGTAGTGTTGGATAATTATCACGAAATGTGTAGTGTTGGATAATTATCACCACCCTTTGCATAGCAACTAGTCATGTTAATGCTGTTTCAGGATTTGGTCCTGGAGAAGCTGAAGAGTCAAAAGTTGTCTAGTGAGCTGGACAAACTGAGCCAGGAGCTGGAGAAGATGGGATTGAACAAAGAGCTGCTGCTGGAGGATGATAATGGCAATGATGACACGTAAGGAAACTGAGCTCTTCTAGTCATTCTTTTGACTCAGCCTAACTGAAGCCCTTTGCCTTTCTTTTTGGTTCTCGTCTGTCTCCTTGCCATTACCCTTAACAATTTTGGAGATAAACCATATGTTTCTGAGGCAAGCTTGGCAGCACACTGTAAGTTTTGCAAAACATTATTTGAGTGGAAGGAGGAAATGCCATTTTCTCTCTCCATGCTAGCAGTGTTACTGCAGTTCCTCTGTACTCTCCAGCAGAGTAGCTTGGGTAGCTATTTCAGTGTATACTTCTCTTCATGATCTCTTTAACAAGTAAGAATAGTGTCTATTAAAGAGTGTCTGTCATTACTTCATGTAATTGGTGATCCAGTTACCTGTTAGTATAAACATAGATGTTGCCTAAGAAATACCTGATGGCAAGGAATTCCTTTGTAAGTCCTATAGTAATGAACAAAGAAAATCCCAACAACCTGTTGTTGTGTATATTTGCTTCTTGGTAAGACCTACTTAGAGAAACATACCCATCTTGTAGGAGTCTTTAATCTTGTGGATTTTCCTCCTTGTCAAGAATGTACAAAACAGCCATGACAAGAAATTTCTGTAGTACAATTATGGGAAAAAGAAAAAACTTACTTTCTTTCAAGTTATGTAACTCTTCAATACTTCTGTAAAACCATGCTGGTGTTAACATCTATTAAAATTGATTGGATTTTCCATAAGTGAGTTCCCCAGCTATAATATATCAGTAGCAATCTGCAGCAGTAGAAGAAATCATTTTCCTGAAGAAGCAAGCACAGATAATTTAACATGTAGTGAAACTGGGAATGGGTGAAGGTGAAGTCTGCTATTTAGATGGCGGCATGTATCCTAGTGGCAGACATTGGGAAGCTATTGTCATATTTTTCAGAAAATACAAGGTTCTGGAAAGCAAAACTGAATCAGCACTAAAATCAACACTAGCTGTGAAACAGGAAAAGATTGCAATGCTGGAAGCTCAAGTGAAAGACTTTCTGAACTTGAACCAGCAGTTACAGAATGATCTAAATATGGTAAGAGCTTAAGTGAATTTTAATTTTTCGCATTGCAGTTCTGCAAGTTCATGTTTGGGGACTTTTTGGTTTGGGCTTTGATTTTTTTTTTTTGAAGAACAGGTTGTCTATTCTCTCTGCCCCTCCCTATACACATCCTTCCCAAGACCTTTTTTTCACTGGACTGCCTTTTTTTGGTCCCTTTCTACATAATGAAACAAAAATAATAAATTTTTGGGCTAGGGGCGCATCAGGAGGGCTTCTCTTGGATAATTGCTCTTTGTAGATCTGTTTTCCCATGTTTTTTTCATTGGCGTGCCTGTGTTTTTCTGCCTTGTTAAGTGGAAACAGGCTGAGGAAGACTGCAGTTGAAACGTCTCACTGAAGAACAGCCTGTTTGTTAGGTGACAGTGAGCTTGAGTCAAAAGATACCTGATTGGAGGCCAGGAGACTCTTCCTGGATTCTTCCACCTATTTATGTCTCAACTTCCTTGTCTGTGAAGTGAGGTAATGATTGTTGAATCTCTGAAAGTCTGTACAGTGCAAGAGAGATATTACATATCCCAACATTATTAATGCATAATCCCAGTTCCCTCAGTGCTGAAGGTTGTTGCTTTTTGACTGTGTAGGTGAAGAAGGACTTTGATGCACTTAAGCAGACTCAGCAGGACGGGCAGTATGCTCAGAAGTCACTGAGGAATTCAGCAGAGAAGCTCATTCCCAACCAGCAAAATAATGAGAAATTGGAAACAGGGCACCAAGAGGCTACCACAGAGCTGCTGAAACTGAAGGACAGGGCAATTGAACTGGAAAGGAATGTAAGCCTTCTCCTGTTTCCTCTTATCTCATAGCTTCTCTTGTGCTCATGAGTGGGTTGCTGGAAACTGGATTTTTGAGCTTAAAGGAATCTGGTAGGTTTTCTGGAGTACCCAAGTCTACCAAATTCCTTGGGTGTTCCACCCTGCATGGGACTTAGGTGCTTCATGTGTCTTGTGTCCATCTTGTCCTATCTTTGTAGGGATTAATCCTGTGTGTAACATCTGTCCTACCTTCATTTAATGCTGGGGAGAATTTGTTTTATGCCCTTGTAGCAGAATGTTCATCACTAATTGGTTCTCATCTTTGATAGGACTCCAGATGATCAGGACAGCTGTTTCTTTTCTTCTTGTCAACCCCTTCAATGCCATCTCTCTTTCAGAATGCAGCCCTGCATACTGAGAAGCAGCTGCTTAAGGAACAGCTAAAGCATTTGGAAACACAGAATGTCTCCTTCAACAATCAGATCCTGACACTACAGAAGCAAAACGTCTTCCTTCAGGAGCACAACACTGCCCTACAGACACAGACAGCCAAACTCCAGGTCAGGGCAGCCTTGTGCCTCTGTGCCAGGAGGTTGGATTTGATTACAGTAGTGTGGAGAAAATGACAGCTAATAATAAAACATTTATGTAGGTAGGCTGATGTAATGATGTAAAGATGAGGCCCAGAAGATGGAGCTTACCCTGAGGTCTGAATGTCTCCAAGCTAGATAGCTAAGGTCTGGTAGCTACCTTCAGCAAGAAGGTGGCTAGTTAGAGAGAATTTGTTAAAATTAATACCACAAAATCCAGATATGTTATTCTAGAAGCTGCACTTCTGAAATAAGAAAAAAGTTTGCTCTTTGCTTTTTTCTGTTTATGCTATGCCTGTGAAAGAGTTTGGCAGAAATGGAAAGATTACACAAGTCAGCTCCCCATAGGCATTGTAGCAATGAGTTCCAATCACAGTTTTCAGACTTTCAGACAAAATGTCAAAGTTCCCAGTGGAAAAGATACTCTTAAAAATTACTTGAATTTTTAAAAATTAAACTTAGTTTGAGAAAGAGACCAGTTTCAAAGGACAGCATGGGATTAGCTTTGTTTTTCTTGCATGACTTTCACTTTTCAAGCTTTTCCTCTTACATGTTCAGAGATGGGGGGTTTTTGTTCTCCTAAATTATTTCCCGCCTGTAATTGACTTACATTAGCAACATATAAAATCAGTGCACCATCTCTTTACTGAAACCACTCTTGTTAGGAGTACTGCTCACATACAGAGTTTTAGGAGTATTGTCCACATACGCAGTGGTGCAGTTAATGTTTTTCAGTTTGGATGAACTTAAGTTCCATTACTTGTACACAAATAGGAGTAACTTTTGGCTTTGATCACGATTGTCAGAGATGCAGTTCAGTTGCGAGTATTCCAGATCATCTCTGTCTTTGGGCTCAAGAGCTTCTGGTAAAACAGTGTTTTTTCGGTTTGGAGCTTATCATGATAATTTTCATACTGCTGATAGCATGGCTTTATGGGATGCATACTACCCGCAGTAATACCAAAATGATGCCAAATTGTACACAGATGTCTTAAGTCTACAATGCAGTGGGTTCGTTCTTTACTAACTCTGTTGATGTAAGCTGTAAGCTGCTACGAAATGCTTATTGTATCTGCCAGTAGATGTGAGTAAGTAATACTTACTTTTTATTTGAGACACTTTAGGTAGAAAATTCAACTCTCAGCTCCCAGAGTGCTTCACTGATGGCCCAGAATGCTTTACTCCAAAATCAGCAGACAGCCAAGGAGAATGAGAATGAAAATTTAGTGAAGCAGAAGGAGCAGCTGAAGGCTGAGTACGAGTCATTGCTTCAGGACCATGAACATCTTGCTTCACTGCATGAACGGCAGTCTGCAGAGTACGAAAGGCTAATAAATCAGCACAGCTCCCTGAAAACATTACACAAAACCCTGGATCTGGAGCACAAAGGTCTGGGTGAGAGGTATGCTCACTGCTCCGGGGTCTAGTGTAGCCAGAACATGCCTGTGTTACAATTTTAGCCTTAAACGTTGTCTCCAGTTACAAATGGAAATTACGAAGTTGTTGTCCTGAAAAAGTGCCTAGTCATTCTTGTTGTCATTAGGACATTAAATGAAAATACTTGCAAAGCTTTAGATTTTAGATCTCTAAAGGTGTCAGAACAGAGGTAACTCTGGTGATATTTAGCAAACATGGGCTTGGATCTTGGGGATGCTTTGTCAGAAGTAGCTTAAATGCTTCTACTGCTTGTAAGGATTTGTGCTATAACAACATAGAGCCTTAAAAACATTCTCCAGTTCTACTGTGTGGGGTCTTCTAACCATAGTCTGCAGGTCACCTAGGTAGTTACATATATATGGCTAGTGTGTATCTTGAAAAATTTCAATAATTGAACTTTATGGCATCCATGTCATGTCAAAGGAGGCTCTCTGAAGGGAAGCTATATTGACCTAACTGTGAGATAGTGATGTATTATTAATTTTCTTGTAGTTCTCATAATCTAAAGCTTTTGCTTCAGGCTCTTCAGTTGAATTAGGAAATCAGTAAACTGTTAATTGTTTCGTCTCTAGTCACTATCATTTTCTGACAGTTGTGCATGGGTTGAACAATATATAAAATGTACTACTACAAAAATGCTGCTCCTGCCTACCTCTCAAACTTCTCGTTTACATTTCAGTGATTTTCCTCAAAACACTTGTATTTAAGTTTTAATTTCTGTGCAAGATCCAGAGTTGGATTCAGAGCAGCTCAGTGGTGATCCTTGATGGGGGACTGAAAACTGGTGCTAAACTTTTCTTTCCCAAAGACTAAGAAGATGGCAAATGTAATGTGCGGTAGATTTTTATAAAGAGCAGAAGTAAACTTATTGTGATTAAAATATCCACTGGGCTGTGTGACAGGACAGCTGCTTGGCTGTCGACTAAATGAGCTGTAAGTGATTACACAGACACTGTTCCTGCTTACCAAGTCTCTTTCAGACTGATTAATGATTCTCATTGATTCAGGCTTTGCCTGAGATTACTACACAGCAGTGTGTTACAGCAGTTTGCTGTGTTCTTTCTTTGTTTGATGAGTACCAAATATTAAGCAGCTCTAGCCTAAGGAAAAAGNGCAGAAAGGAGAAAGAGTAGCGTAAGAAAAGTTTTCTTATACCTCTGCTTTTTAACTAAGGTATTTAACTGCTAATATGGAATATTGCACTTTCAAATTCAGCTAGAATGCGCCACCTGCTAAATTTTCCCCAGAGCAACTCAGTGCAACCAAGAAGTTTACTTGTGTCGTGTTTAGGAGATGGGTTTTGCTTGTCACAACCCCAGGGTGATTGGTTTTCCTCAGCTGGTGACAGCACTATAATCATAGTTCTGTTGCTTAAGGCAGGATTACACTTCTGCACAAACCTATGACTGCAGCTTGTCTAGAAAAATCCACAGCAACTTTGGTTAGCTTGTGCACATCCAACAACACGTCCCCAAGGTTTGTGTAGTTCACTCTGCTGCATTCTAACCACAGAATATTTTCTGCACCTGAGCAAACTTTATTAAACCTCTCTTGGTTCTGTCTGCACAGTATTAACACTGCAGTGGGGATTTAATAATGGGTTGTGTGTAGCTGCAGTGAAATGGCCTGTCATAGCCCAGCAAACCACAGATATGTGGGTTTGGCTTAGCAAGAAAAGGAGGGTTGGTACATTAGGGTCACTTACCATTAATAGCAGTTTTTTGACTTTGTGGTGTCTGGCTGACCGTCTCAGTGAACACAGAAGGGCTGGCTTCTTCTGCTGCATTTTTAAAATTGCTTCATATTGTGTGTTACTAAGAGAAAGTAATAACTTTGTAGCTACAGTTGATTACAGATCCCTGAGCATTTCTTTGTGGCTTAGTCTGGAGAAGTCTAATCCTGCAGAGACACTGCTGTGTAGGGTT
>WEIT01016702.1:1238-11556 GCA_013389985.1 Dryoscopus gambensis
TTTTTTTTTTTAAAGTTGCTCCAGAAACTGTATCCCCCAGTAGTTTTAAAACCTTTTCTCATTTCCAACCTGGAGGTACTTGTGGTTATGTATACCCATTGCTCCTTTGTCTGTAAAAGTTTTGAATGTCACAAGTGAGAAAGTTGTTTTGTGTGAGTAATGTGGTGGGGGACTCTATGGAAATAAAGAAGTAAAACCATCCATCAACCATAGGTTAGCTTACTCCAAAGACTCTATATCGTCACTTAGTTTCCATTGGGACCCTGGGTTCAGAACTGGATTCATAGAATTTGAGGCTAGAAAAGGTCACTTTAATCTCCATTCTGACCTCCTGCAGAACACAGGCTGTAGATCACTCGCTAGGTCCTGAATGAACCCTGTGTCGTGTAATCACTTACTGAATTCAGTGACACTAAGCACAGCCTTTTTTCTTTTTATTCAGTCCAGTCTTTTCTCTTTCTGGGTTGTTTGGGTTTTTTTTTCCTTCTAGCATTTGTCTAAAGACATTTTTCTATGTAATATGATTCCTCAAGATGTAGCCCTCCTTTTCGATTCTTACTGAACATCTGAGTCAGATCACATTCAAAATCAATTTTTTTTCCTGTGCAAATATGTACTGTGCATCTTTTTTTCTCATACATTTATTTATTTATTTCTAAGGTTTGAGAAAAAGAATAACCTTAGAAGCCTGACTCAACTGGAGAAAGGATTGCGTTGTGTTAATTCTTTTATGATTCACAGACACCTTTATTCAATACCATAACCCTGTCTGCACTAAGTAACTCAATACCCTGACTTGTGTCTAATAAAACAGATCTTTCTTTCCTTCCTTCTTTCCTTCCTTCGTTCCTTTCCTTCCTTCCTTCCTTCCTTCCTTTTTCTTCCTTCCTTCCTTTTTCTTCCTTCCTTCCTTTTTCTTCCTTCCTTTCTTCCTTCCTTCCTCCTTCCTTCCTTCCTTCCTTCTCCCCACTCCTCCCTTTCTTTTTTCCCCTTCTCTCTGAGCTGCAACAACCAGACACGTAAGGCCAGCAACTTCAGCTGAAGAACATAAATACAATTTCTCCAACACTAAGCAAAGCAATTTCCTGACTTTCACAAAATTTTGGTGGGTCCTGGAGGGAATAGCAAGTTGGTAAAAATACATCTGTTAGAAAGAAACAAAGTTGGCCTCCTCTGAAGAAACAGAGATTTTGTTATGCTATCTGTAATCACATTTAACCCTTTTCTTGTTGTGCTACTAGCTATGCCGAAGTAATGAGATGTACCTGGCAGTCAGGTTGTTTCAAAGCTTAATTGTTGTGTGTTATTTTGAAATACCCTAGGTAACAATTATATTCTGATTTTCGCAAAAAAGCTGGTGTTTCTTATTACCAGTAGGGTTTCTGGGAATCTTATTCTTGCCCAATGAACACTATGAAGCAAGAAATTTAACAAAGCATAACCGAAAATTAAATTTCAAAATTTTAGTGTTTAAATTTGTGGTGAGAGAAATTGGATGGTTCTAGGCAGTCCAGACACACATACCACATTGAATTCATCATAAAAGCTCATTTCAAGAAAGGACCACCAGCAATATTAGATAACTTTATTTAAATTTTGCACTAGCTTGTGCCTCTCAATTCAGCTAAAGCTGTGTTTTTTTTCTGGGGACAGCAATAACAGACAAATTGAAAAGATGTGAGCAAATCTGATCAGAGGAAGAGGAAAAATCTCTGACTCATATCTGCAGTGTGGACCTAATTCCCAAAGGAAATAAAGGATTTACTATCACGTTTCTATGTTGGTGTATCTGCATCTGTATGTCTTGCTTTCTACTGCTCCTTTACAATAGTACTGAAAATATTTGATATTGAATATGCTGAAGCAATATTTGAATTTTGGTTAAATTTTAAAAAAGAGAAGCGCTCTTGTATATTTTATATGCATGATTTTTAATAGACCTCGAAAAATATCCATTTTGGAAAAGTTTAGAAGTAAACATGAAATTAAAAAAACTATCAGTCTTAATTTGCACAAGATTAGATACTAGAGAACTTAATTTCAAGCAGAACAAACATAGGAAGCGAGGTTTCATTTATTCTACTGTTCAGGGGACAGCCTGCTTTTCCCAAAGCCCAAAAAGACATAGAATATTATGATCTTAATGTGCTCTGTGCAGTTAGAGAGCAAGGTATAATGTCTTTATAGAGTTTGCCCTCTCAAGCTACATTATTATTTTGCTTTTATCTCCTATTTTTCCTTCTAAAGTGGCTCCATAATTTTTGCTTTATTTTCTTAGCAAGAAAGCTACTCTGTACCACCTCACCCCCAGAGGGAGAGGATGAGAAATCTGAAATCTGTAGTATTTGGGATCCATGGGACAATTCAGCTGAAAACATCTTTTAACATCTGTGTAATAACCATTGATGACAAATATGTATATTACTCAGGAATAAAGCCTCTTCCTTTGGGTCTGGCGTCTTGAATAATTTCTTATTTGGACTTCTTGGGGAAAAATAAGGTAGAATCATTACATTATTTGGCTTGGAAGGAGACCTTGAAGGTCACCTAGCTACACCACTGCTGCTATGGGTAGGAACACCTTCCACTGGACAAGGCTGCTCAGAGTCCCATCCAACCTGTCCTTGGACACTTCCAGGGACAGAGCAGCCACATCTCCTCTGAGCAACCTGTGCCAGGGCCTCACCACCCTCACAGTAAACAATTTTTTCCAGATTTTTGATGTGAATCTACTCCATTTCAGTTTAAATCCAGTCCCTCTCATCCTGTCTCATTTCTATCTTGTGCACAATTTTGCCTTATCTTGCCGATAAGATACCTTCAGGTGCTGGAAGGCCACAATTAGGTCACCTCAAAGCCTTCTCTTTTCTAGTCTGAACAACCCCAATTCTCTCAGCCTTTCCTCACGGCAGAGGTGCTTCATCCCTCTGATCACCTTGGTGGCCTCCTCCAGACTCACTCCAACAGGTCCATGTCCCTCCTGTGCCGGGACCTCAGAGCTGGATGCAGCCCTGCAGGTGGGGCCTCACCAAAGGGAAGCAGAGGGGCAGAATCCCCTCCTTTGTCCTGCTGGCCGCATTTTGATGTAGCCACACAGACTGGTCTGCTATCGTGGCTGGGAAAAACCTATGCAAAAACTGTCAGTGCCACCACACCTCAGCAAGCATTTGTCTTCACAGAAGAGTGCATGTCAGCTACCAAAAATCATTGAATGTGTAGCAACAATCGAATCTGATGGCCAGCTTCAAGAGGGCAAACATAAGATACCTTACCTGAGTGTCACCCTACTTTAGCAATGGGATTCACAGACATCTACATCACAGACAACAAAAAATATGTGACGAGTCCCACTGTGGGTGTCCTGACCATAAATTAATTTCATGCACCTTCTTGGCAGAATTATGGGAGGTTAGTGGGAAAACCAAAGGGCATTTCAATGTGTTCTAGTCTGGTATGTCAGCAAAAAATTTGGAAGATCAGTGGAGATCGTGGAGCTTGGTAAACTTTCCTTGCTCCCCAACTTCACAGATCGCTAATGGAGGTTTCTATATCTGGAGCTGAATCCCACCAAAGTTTCCATATAGGAAACTACTTTTACAGCCATGGGCGTGCATGGACTTGTTGAACGCTGCCATATAACCCAGCCACATGGATGGTTACATTACAGTCAGCTCCCCTCTGGAGCTCTACAGCCATGAATTTGTATTTTTGTGCAAGAACTAATGAACCCTGTTGAACATGGATGAAGAAACTGTCTTCCCTCAAGCATTTACCATAATAAATTTAATACTGCAACAGCACAGAGCCCAAAATCTGCATCTTCTATGCTATTACCTCATACACTTTACCATAGTAATTTTCATCAGTTAATTTTCTCCTGAAAAACTTTTGCTTCTGTTCATTTAGCTGCAAACTGCAAAGCCTCAAATTTTAATGTAGAGTCTCTTATTTACTAAAACATAGAGATTACTGAAAAAAACCCCAAGTGGATCATAAGGATTGGGGTTTATTTGTTTCCCATTTTTCTCAGAGTTTCAACTAAAATTTGTAACCATGCTATCCTAAAGCCCTGGGTAAGATGGACATTTAGCTATAAACATGTACCTCATGCAACAGTGATGTGATGACAGCAAAGGCACAGGAAACTGGGTGTGCTCAATTAATTTTTAAAGTATATAATTGGGACAAGGAACTTATTGTTAAATGCAGCCACCAAAGAGTAACTCATACTTGCAAAATGGGTGTAATCTTTATACTTCCGTCTATTATCAAGGACAGTTGCTAATTTTACTGAGGGCTTTTATCAGTCCATAGCTTTTTTCTTCAGCTGCCTGCACTTTATTTATATGCTTTCTTTCTATCACTATATATGCTCCAGTATTTGTGGCCTTGTTCTTTCCAGTAATGTCTGTCTTGGGGAGTGAACCTCCCAAAACATGGTGCTTGTCCTATGGAAGAAGCTTTACTTTTCCTCTAAAAAAACCAGCTCTATTTGAAAAGCAAAGAGAATCCTTGCCAGCAGTCTTGGTTCATCTTCTTTCAGCAAGAAGGGAGGTCAAGCTGTTCCTAAAATCAGTTTTATTGTCTTCACTCAGAGTGCTTCAATTTATATCTTCTACATCAAGGATCACTAATCATTTTTTGCATAGCAGGGAATAAAATCCTGTTTATTGATAACAGATTAATGGGGTTCAAGGCAACCTCTGGAATGTGATGTGCTTTCAGAGATATTGACAAGTATTTGAAGTTTGAAAGTCTCAAATTCATGATAACATACTTAATTTGAATAAGAGCAAAAAATTTGAAAAGGCATATCATTCATCAGCTTTGACGTTAAAGTTTCAGGTGATGTGAATCAGTATTGTGTTACTTATCAGGCAAGAATTCAGGGCTTGTTCCATTAAATATAACTTGAAAGTTTCTATCCACACAGATGTAATTCTAATACTTGGTTCAGTCTGAGTTTGACCAAGTAGGAAATATTATTTTGTGCTTTTGTTTTGTTTTGAATCAAAATCAGAGAGTGGTGGCTGGATGCCAAGCACCCACCAAAGTTGATCTCTCAATCCCCTCCACATCTTCACAGGAGAGAGAAAATATAAAAAAGGTTCATGAGTTGAGATAAGGACAGGGAGAAATTACTCATCAAATACCATCACAGGCACAATGGTCTCGACTTGGCTATATCGATTAAATTTATTAATTAAAAAAAATTAGAAGAAATAATGAGAAATAAAATAAAAACATTTTCCTTCATCCCACTGCTCTTTTCTAGGCTTTCCCTCCTCCCCCGCAGCAGCACAGGGAGATGGGAATGGGGGTTATGGGTGGTTCATCACATATTGTTTCTGCTGCTGCTCAGGGAGAGAATTCAGAATCCTTCCCCTACTTCAGTGAGGCATCCCTCCCATGGGAGACAGTACTCCATGAACTACTCTGATATGAATCCATCCTGTGGCTACAATTCTCCATGAACTGCTCCAGTGTGGCTCACTCTTCCATGGATGCAGTCCTTCTGGAACAGGCTGCTCCAGCACGGGTCCCTCACAGGGTCACAAGTTCTCTCAGCAAACCTGCTCCAGCCTGGGCTCCTCTCTCCACATGTCCACAGGCCTTGCCTGGGTCCTGCTCAAGCATGGGATTCCCATGGGGTCACAGCCTCCTTTGGGCGTCCCCCTGCTCCAGCCTGGGCTCCTGCAGGGGCTGCAGGTGGATCTCTGCTCCCCCCTGCCCTCCCTGGGCTGCAGGGGCACAGCTGCCTCACCATGGGCTGCTCCGGGAGTTGCAGGGGAATCTGAGCTCCAGAGCCTGGAGCAGCTCCTGCCCCTCCTTCTGCACTGCCCGGGGTGTCTGCAGGGCTGCTCCTCACACATGTTCTCACTCCACTCTTCTCTGATCACAAATACCTCAACACAATATCCTTTTTTCCTTTTATATGTGTTATCATGGAGGCATTGCTGTCATTCTTGATTGGCTTGGTTTTGGCCAGGATCCATCCTGGAGCTGCCTGGCATTGGCTCTGCTGGATGTAGGGGCAGCTTCCAGCAACTTCTCACAGAAGCCATCCCTGTAGCCCCTCTGCTACCCGGCCAGACAAACCCAGTATATAGAGACATAGTTAAAAAACTAGAATGGAAGCTGAGGGTGATGGGGGGACCAAAAATTCTAAAAAAAACCTGTTAGTAAAACCATTGCAAAAATGCATCAAAGTGGACTAATACTAGTAAAATCTTTTCTCTTTGCTCACTCATAAATATGTAATTTTGTTTCATGTGAGGAGTGTATTTTTGCTGATTAGGTTTTTTATTTACCTTCACAGGTGTTGTTTTCATTGGAGAGGACTCCCAAGCTCTTTCAGTTTGCAAAGCTTTTGTGTGAGCTCTTGTTTTTACTTTTTCATTTTATTTTGCTCACTACTGATCATGTCCAGTTATTACAGATAAGTAAGCTGCTATTGCTTCCAGTGCTGTGGAACATAAAATTCTCTGTCTCCCCTTTTCACCCACGTATGTTCATCACAGGCCATGTGCTGCAGTGTGGGACAGTCATGAGGTGCCACAGCCTTCCAGAAGGGTCCCCAGCTGTGGGGAAGCCGCTTTTGCACGGAGGGGCCAGCCGAGGGATGCAGGCACACACACATTCCTGATGGAGTGGGACAAGCACACACAGATCAGAGCGATGGCTGGTGGCAAGGAGGCAGGAAGGATTCTTCGTGTGGGTTCCAGCACCGAGGTTCATTGAGGAGGGTCCAGGGACAAAGAGCCAAGGCGGAGGGCAGGGTACAGGTTTGTATATGGGGAGGAAGGGGCGGGCAGAGCAGCAGAACCAATGGGCTGAGGGCCAGGGGGAGGAGCGAGGGTAAGGGTACTGATGGGGGTACAGAGAAGGAGGGACTGGGGAGCAGGAGCCAATGGGGGGTACAGTTGGAAAGAAATTTCTTGAGGTGGTACAAACATGGAACAAAGGGGTGGAGTACAACAAACCAATCCTGAACGGGGGAAACCCATTCATTAACATAATCAGTGCAAGGTCTTCTGGGAGCTCACCCTAACTTAGGGGGATGTTTCTTCACGGATGCAACAGCCATGCTCTTTTGCAGTCAGTTTTAATATTTTTGTGCAACATTTTAATAATTTCATAATACAACTCCCCCAGTCTATAGAACATAATATGATTTTCTTGATCATGCAAAATTCAAGATACCAGCTTAGTCTCACACAAATAGTTTGCTCAGAGTTAGAAACTGAAGTTTTGACTGGTATAGTGACTATCTCTAATTTTAAGAATAAAAGATAAACACTTCCAGGGGCTGCTCACTTGCATCCTAAAGCTCTTCTGAAGGTGTGCATGTTGATGACCTCTTAGAGGGATTTCTCTCACCATACTGGGTAAGGATGATTCTAACTTGGACGGCTCAGATGTAGCACCAGTTAACTAAGAATGAAGTTAAGCATCTAAACTTTGCTATTTTCTTTCACATGCCAACACACTCAGCATTGTTAAGAAGGAATTTGCTCCTGTTTGCGGGCTGGTGGTACAAGGAAGAATTTCAGACAGATTAGCAGGAGCGTAACCATGCACAAAGAGGCAGAAGAGGCAGGGCTGCCTCTGGGAAAACAGATCTGCTGTGTCAAGCCTGGCTCTGCACACTTTCTCCATGGCACAGTCCATGCCAAAGTGAGGCATTGAGGCAGTGGCACTGCACATTATCACTTTCAGTTATTGGTGGGGTGAGTTTTCTTTCTCCTTATTAGTGTCCTCCACACTTAAGCCTGAAGGGTCAGAGTGTCAAAATACTGAGATTATCCAAGTCAGTCCATTCTCTTTGCCTATGAGACGAAATGGTTTTGCTTCCACCACAACCTGAATATACAAAATAGCACAGAAATATGTGAAAGAAAAGTTCAAAATTAATGCATTGGCACAATGGAATTAATCCCATTAACTGTGGGGAGGTGAAGAGGGGTTTTGGTGGTTTTTGTTTTTTTAATTTCCCCTTTTAACAGATTTCTGCTCCACTAGCTAGGTAGAAATGCATATAAGTGTTGGAAGAGATTACTATTCAGCAGTAAAAGGAAATCATACTGTATGTTTTTCAGGCTTGTAATTTGTAAAGCTGAATAAAAAAACTAAAAGCCCAGTTTAATTGTCATTTGCTTAGATTCAAATACAGAGTGATTCTATGAGCATGAAAATATATTGGGTTTTTTGTATTGCTAACGTGAGAACCATATCTGAGAAAAATCTCCTGCAACCATGTGTACTTTCTCATCATATTTCTTTTGTCCTCCTGTTAAGATTTTAAAGGGAAGAGTTCTCTGTCTATAATACCCAGCAAAGCACTCAGAGCACAGATTGATTAGAGAGAAGAAACAAATATTGATTACCTGCATGATTACTCTACTCAAACTGAGATTCAGAAAATCTGTAAGTATTTTCTCAGCACCAAATTTTTGTCAGACAAGTAACACAGTAAGGATTGTTTTACAGAGAGAATTCAAGTTATTTTAACATAAATAATTTTGTTTAATTATGAATTAGGATTCTTTTCAGAAGAAATTGCTTTCTTACTTTCTTGAGAAACTTTTCTCAGGGCTTGTTGGAAGAAATGGAACAGAAATTTCAAGAATAATGTATTTCAACATGTTTTCTAAAATGAAACTCACAGTATTTTCATACTATATTTTTACAGTATGTAAGCATATTCCATTTTTTAGGAGTAAGTATGATTCTACCATTTATTAAATATAAAAAGGGGTAAGAAAAACCTTTTAAAAAACTGTCAGAATGCTGATTTAGTTGACTTGGTGATTTTTTCCCCCATGCCTTTTTTTCCTCTTTTCCTTTTCCTTTTCTTTTATTTTTCCTTTTTTTTTCCTCGTGATGCTTGACGTCTTTTAAAATGTTGAGAGTTCTTACTACGTGGACAAGCCCAGTACTTATCCAGGTCTACTTACAAACCCCACTCTCTGGTGACCTTGCCTTGTTACATCCCCAGCAGTGAAACCCCTGGTCACCAAGTGACAAATCAGGTGTTTATCTTTGGCTGTCTGTGGTTAAATTGCTGCTGTACCAACCAAGAGGGCGGCCACCACACACTGTTCACAGGAGGCTTATTGAATGTATTAACATAGTCCTTGGGATAATGATGTTACAAAAAATATTACATCATCTCATTAGCATGATCACTTTCATGCAAAGTGTGGTACCTATTATTGGTTTTCCTTGAAGAAAAGAAAGCATAGTGTGTTTGGCAATGCAACTGAAACGTCTACTTCTCTTTTCTAGATGTTTCTATATCGACTAGAGGATTTTGAGAGGAAAAGGTCGTTCGAATTGTTTTCATTCAAAAGTGACACAGAAACTCATGGAGAAAGTAATAGAAATTCAATGAAATATTTGACACATTCTGATGATTTTTCATATTTTCTTCATTCATCTCTGTATTTAATTTACACAGGCATATATAATCTGCATACTTGAGTGTCTGTGTTATGATTGAAAGATTTTGTTGGTGTGAACAAGTCACAAATCAATCATGCACCCAAGTCAGTCTTGTAATTATAATTATTACAATGAGTAATTAGATGCGCTTTTTTTTCATTTAGGCTTTGCATTTAAACAGTACACTTCAATAATTTCCTATTCATGTTGTGTAGTAGTCATCTAAGTCATGTGGTGAAATATTGTTCATTAATTTGACAACTGAACCACTATTTGTTAAAGACAGGAATGAGAATGACATGAATAGTAAGCTAGCTATGCACAAAATGTCGGACATACTAAAAGTTGTTCTAAAATTTGTGTTAGTTTGTAAGATTCAGAGGTATCTGAGACTTTTTCACAAAGATACAGACTACAATTAACAGAATCCTAATGAGTTCTGAGTAATCTTTTAGTATTTTTTTGTTTATTTTCAGGGATTCTTGAAAGTAATCTTCAAAATCCATTCATTTAGAATTCTAAATGGTTTATTTACCAAAGGCCAAGAGCTATCATTAATCTGAGTTAAAAAATGCACTGTTCTCAAGACTTTAGAAGTGCAGATCACTTATTTTAGCATCTGAGGTGTGTGTGTGTGTGTTAGAAGCATGTATTTCATGGGAGGAAAGCGGTATGTGTTTCTGAAGTCACATAAGGGTGGTTCTTAAAGAGGTTCAGGCATTGCTTCAGTGTGACATCCTCCACTTCATTCCCAGCATTCTCAAGCCTCGGAGTTATGCACACAGAACTTCCATTCCACGAAATGCATGAAGAGGGTGTCCTCACACTCTGTCTGTGGTATAACGATAGCAGTGTGTGGGAGTGGCTTAGCCTG
>WEIT01016710.1:2000-17327 GCA_013389985.1 Dryoscopus gambensis
CAAGACCTAATAAATGGTATCTTATTGCTGGCATGCACACGTATTGGATGGGAAAGGGGAGATGTGGTGATAGGCACCACGGACACAGGATTTCCAGCCAAATAGTCACTGATGCAGAAGCCCTCTAAGTAGTGGAGACTTTGTTGCAGTCTAGCCCTGAATCTCTATGCAGCTCTGTTTTTCCCCCTCCAGTCACAGCTAAATAGTGAAATTTCTTTTTTGGCACTGTGAGGTTGTGCACTGAGAGAGAAACTTTTGCCTTAATAAAAGAGTGAGATGGGAAGTGCAGCAGGCAAAAGACCAGGGCCAAGTGAGTAAATCCCGCATGAAAAGCATAGCTCTGTAAAACCCTACTGTCCTGCCATCAACTGCACAGATGTATGGTCTGATGATTGGTGCAAACATGTTAATTACAGTTTCTTGCATCTCAAGTAATAATGAAACTTTTTTATTTTAAATCTTATCAACTGTAGGCTTAATTATATTTTCTTTTAAAACTAGACAGTTTTGTTCAGATCAGAACAAAATTTTGAAATATATTTTTGAAATGTTATTAAAGATGAAAGACCTCAAATCAGTGCTGCTTTAATTAGCTGGGATGAATAGATGAAAGAAAAGTGATTTCTAAGTAGATTAGTTTCAAGATAAAATACTTCATTTTATTAATGTTTCACCAAATCTGACATATACATTTTCAAATTTTTAAGGCATGTGAACAAGACCTGATGCTATTAAACAGAGGGTTTCTTAAGGTTTGAGGCAATGTGGTATGCCATGTGATCCTGTGAAATATCATTTGTGATTTTCAAGCTGACATTGAAATGAAAGTTAAAACAGCATTAGTATATTGCACAGATTAGTGGAATCAGAAGTATCTCTAGCTGTCTTGAACATGTTTTAGAAATCTACTGTAAACTGCATTCATCAGTGGAAAGCTGGATCAAAGTTTGATGAGACAGTATTTCTTTTGTTTTAAGACTAAATGAAGTTAAAGTGTCCCAAGTAGTATTTTCTACATGGTAACAGCCTCTGGATTTAGATTTAAGGATGGAAGGTACTGTTTTCTGGAGGTTTGGTTTTTTTTTTACATTTACTATTGATTACAAAGATTATCAAAGCAAACTTCTGTGGGTTTAATTCTAATTTCTTTTTAAAATAAGTGGGCAAGGAACTTGTACAGATATTTTATGTCTTTAGCATACATCTTTGATTTCAGTTTGTTAGAGTTGTGGGACATGCTTGTCTGCTTTTGACTCTTTGAAGATGTCCCATAGACTTCTTTCAGATCAAATCACACCTCACAAAAACACTTAATTGAGTCCAAGTTCCTCTTTTGTTGGTCTTCAAAAGCATTAAAAATAGTCACTGAAAATAAGCCATGCTTTTAGGGGCGATACAGTGTGAATTGGATCTCTGAAACTGTTTAGAAAACACGTTTCCTATTTAAGGTTATCTTCACTCACTTCTTTCAGTATCATGTGAACATTTAACAAAAAAAGCTGACATTCCTATGATAGTGCTGTGTGTATTCTTCTCCTGTCCTATGCAGCTATTTCCCACATTTGTCAAGGCAAAGGTTGAAGGGGGTATGGACAAGGGAAATAGGTCTCCCATTCATTCCTATCTGTCAGGAGTTCACTTTGTCATGATAACATTCAAGGAGTATATTTATCTATCCTGCTACTGGAGGTTAAAGCAAGGGTAAAGAAAGAGAAGGGAAGAAATAATGTTTTAAAAGTTTACAAATTCTGCTGCAAAAACTGTAAACAGAAAGAGGCTTGCAGTGGAATGTGTAAAATACTGCTGCATTGATAGCGATGGGGCGGCGGGCTGCCACAAATCTGCTCATATAAACAGAGGAACTCTTGCTGCAGATTGGGTCTGTTTTGGCTTAAAGTCTGAGGAACACATTGCTTTCAAAGTGAATTCTTAGGTGTCACTTCCCATAACTTATAGCAGAAGATTACAAAGCTACTGATATAACATATTAGTTTGATGGACAGAATTATACCCCCAACGCTTCCTGCTCTCCCCAATGACGCACACTAACTTAGTGTGCTGTGACAGCTGCCTTGATTTACCACCAGGCTGGGAGGCCAAGTGGGAGAGGGAACATTCACATGAACGCAGGGGCTGATACTGGCCCACAGCCTAGTTTATAAAGCTGCCCTGTAATTCACCACAAATGTGTCACCATTAAAAGGGAAAAAAGGATTGCAGATAATAAATACTCTTTAATTTATTAGCTAACAACAAAGAGATCAGAGCCAGTTGTGATGTGATTGTTTGACATAATATTGTCAAGGAAAAAAGCTAAGTTGACCAAAGATGTATATTACACATTCAAGCAGATGCATCAACTCTTGGCTTGTCACAAGCAGAGCTAAACAAAACGCCAAACAGAGGAGAGAACTGGCAAACAGCACAGTCATTTATCTCTGAAAGAGACATATTCAAGAGCAAGTGAAATAAGACATAGTTCTTTGGACTTGGTCAAGGGCCAAGTTCTAACTATTATAAATTAAATGTTTTGTGTATTGTATTTGGCAACTGCAGCAGCTCTTACCATCTTGGTCATGGTTAGGAGAGTGTTAGATTTTCCTGTCTCCTTTTGCCAGAATGATGGCTTTTGTTGTGGGGGACAATATTAGAATGTGTCCATGCATACCAATAGCCACAATGCATGCTATAAAAAAGGAATATAGGTTTGGAAAATACAAATAAAAGCTGTTAGCCTAGCTAGCATATGGAATTTAGTTTCCCAAAGAAAACTTTAGGAAGTCATGAATCTCAGAATCTTACTTTCTGGATTGTTCGAGTTTACAGCATCTAGTCATCAATGTAATTATTTCAGGTTCATATGCTTTTAATCAGAGTTTTGAACTTCATAATATATTTTGAGGAAACTGCTTTTTGGTTTTCTATGAGCATGGTTCATGCCGCCACAGTTAGCTTGGTGTCAACATTTCCATTATAAATTATGCTTAAGTGCTCTGGATGTTAGATGTAAAAATTCTTGCCCTGATTTCAAAACTGATGCACAGAATTGGAGAATGCAGATAATATGCTTATGCACACCCACGCACATTTAAAAAAAAAATTAAAATTAGATTCGTTAATTCCAAAATTTCCAATGGTGTAAGCCGGTCTACATTCTGTGTGATACTTTTGTATACACACATTTTCAGACATGTTAAACATGTAAGTCTGTTGCTGAAAAGTATGTTGATTGATTGTTTTGCATATTATTAGAGCAAAGAGGTGGAGTATCAGGTATTATTTAGGGTGCTTTTATGTAACTGTTGTAAAAAGAATGTAGCTCTGTTTCCTCACCTCTCCATGTTTCAGAAATATGAAAACTTAGGCAGTGTTATGTTACTTGTATTAAATAGAAAATGTTTATTTCTGTAAAAATCGTGCCAGCACAGGACCTGAGAGTTATTTAAACTCTGAAGCAAAAGCCCAAACCAATTTTTTGTAGTACATGGTCCTCATGCTGAGTCTTTGTGTGGGTATAAAAATTATCCCATAGTTAAATATTAATGAAATTATTTGCTTTGACATTGGAAAAATTGTCCAACAATCCTGAAAAGACTGAACTATTGGGATTTTGTCCGCTTCAAATATAATGATATTGTCTTATAAACTTCTACAGAATTAATTTGGAATGGAAATTGAAACTCCATCTATGTTACTTAAGCACTTGCCTTTTCTCCATTATTCTTGCCAGCTAGATCACACATTAGTTCTCCAAAGCAGGAAAGGAAGGGTGCAATGCCCACTAAGGAAAGGTAAGAGACTCAGGTCACCCCCTCCTTGTTGGGAGGGTGAGAATTCTCTGGCTGATCCAGGTCAGCAGCTCTGAAGGTGAACGTGCTTTTTGCACAGGGGCGCCCAGGGGTGTGTGGGGCTCTACAGGAGTGTGGCTTTCAGGTGTTGAGCAGCCAGGGAATGGGAGCCTCTGTTGAGGTAGTGATGGAGCAGAGGGCCTTCCTCCTGCAGTTTCTAGCACACTGAATGATCTCTGTCCTCGGGGCAACATACATCACGTTTCACCAACCTATCTGGGATGAGTAATTAAAGGAAACTTTTCAAATTATATCCTAAATTAAAAAGAAAGAAGAGGACAGGCTGTGCCAAAATTGATAACTTGCTCCATTTTGATGAGCAGGGTGCTCAGCTCCCAGGAAGAGGGAAACCAGCATGTGCTAGACATGGAAAATTGCAATTTGGAATTGAGACAGTGCAGTATGGAGTCCACTTCATGGCCTTGCTCAGGATAATAAATGGCGAGCCAGATGAGTATATAGCAGAGAGTATTTTACCATTGGTTAGAGGTAATATATGCAAGTGTTTCATATATGCAAATACATATGAAAAAACTCCTCTGCTTTAAGATTTCGATGATCTTGCAGTCCATCTCTTCATTCCCAAATCCAGGGGCATAGCTATAGATAAGGCCAAAGTTATTGTGCTGCTTAAATGGCAAATTAATTTTGGTTTTATTCTGATTTTCATTATTATCAACATTTTTTTTTACTAATATGTTGACAGTTAACAATTTCTTATACTCTGTGTTCTGAGGCAAACTATTCTTAAACTCAAATTCTTTTAATAAAAGGGAGATCTAAATTTTCTCCTTCTTATGTGTGCAAAAAATCCCTCAAGTATGGCTGCATCCCTCTTCAAATGAAACAAATGTAGAAAAAAATAAGGAATCTACTTCACTAGTATTAAATCTATAGGCTAAAACCCAGAACTGTTTCAAAATCATTCATCCTGATTTTCAAAAATTATGTTCTCTAAGTGAAGGGTAAAGTTCTTTAAATGTTTGGAGTTTGCAATTTTATGTCCTTATAAAATGGAATTCCAGATGTTATTCCTTAAATTCATTAAAGAGCATAGAAAATATGCAGGTGAAAGATAACATATAGGAGATTATTCAGGTTTCTTAAAGTTTTCAAAAAACCATTGTATTCTTAACTCCCACTGAAGATGGCATTTAGAAATTCAAACACAATTCAAATGAATTCAACAGCATACCATGGTGTCTTCTAGGAATGATTCTTTCTAAAGCTAAAGACAAAATTGTATACGTTCATGCTTATTAACAGCACCGCATTATCTTTTACCTCGCTGCTCTTTAAATATAAGGTATCTTAAGAAAATTTGTGCAGGAACAGATGAAAAATGAAACACATTAATGCCACACAAGTGCTCTAAAAAAATTAGAATCAGGCTGCAAAACTGTTTCAAACAGATACTGATGTGTGCTAGGACACATGACAAAATGGATGTAGCAGATGAAGAAATGGATACAACATGCTGAGGGCTTAATGTAACATACAGCAAAATTGATACACCTCTTACTGAAATAAATAAAACATGGCATAATATGTACATTTTAATGAATTGAATAAAGCATGTAAAGGAATTGATTAGAAAGTGCGCTGAACTGAAAAACATAAAATAAAACATAAAAGATAATATAATATTATGGATTTAATCAAATAAAAATATAAGGGATTGAACTATACTGAAATTACTAAAACAAAAGGGCTGGATTTAAACTGTGCTGAATTGAAGTAAAGAAAATACGGGGTGTGTAAAGCCCTGGGTATGAGTCCAGGGTCACATGACTCATTCCATTGTTCGCTGTGTGCCACAGAGAAAATCATTAGGGTACAGAATTTGGATAAAGAAGATGTATGATTCATATCTGGGTCTACCAGAAAAACTTTTAATTTGATTTTATCAAAGCAACTTATTCTCTCTCAAGTGCTTTTTATCTCACCTCGTTTTGCTCTTCTTTTTCCCCACTTTATTCCTCTCCTTGTCCCCTTTTCTCTTCTCTCCTCCCTCCCTTTCACCACCTCACACCTGCTCCTCTGTGTTCTCTCGTGCCCTTTCCCTTGTCTGCACACTTGCTCCCTTTCACTTCTCATTCTCTCTCTCATCCTCACACTCTTTTGCTGGACCTCTCTCTCTGGAATTTGTCTGTTCCGCTCACACATTTGCCCTCTCTTTCTTCTTCTCTTAATATTGTCTGGGTAACAATGATTCCCGTGTCCTAGTTTTCTGTTAAATATACAAAAAATTGAGAGAATTGATAGAAGTGATTGCCAGATTAGATATAAACTTGATTTGAAGCTGGATATGAAAATCTCAGTATTTTGTGTGATGATGATTATGTACATAAATGGAAATGTCACGAAAAACCCCATTTCTCTTTAGGCTTGTTTGCATCTAAGCAGCCATTCTCCCTGCTCCTTGCCTCTCATGTTTGTCAAAACTTGACTTTAAATTCATGTGTAGAACCTGAGTTTGATTGAGGCACATTTCTTCTAATTCAAGCAATAAAAATCAGACCTGAAGTTTGGATTTTACGTGTTCCATACTGTTAATATATGATCCATGTTTTGGCTGTGTTATTGAGCACATAGAATCATTGGTCTCATTGTTTTTCTTTGGTTTGTTTATATCACAAGTTTAAAAAAAAAAAAAAAGATCCCGTACTTCAAACTTTGCCAAGACAGATTTTCACCTTTAGATTTTCTTTTGTTTTTCCTCTTTCTTTCTAAAATTCACCCATTAAAAGTCTTAAAACTGGAAGGCAAACAAGCTCCTATTTTTGTAGTTTTATTTCTTTGCTATTAATCTCGGACTCTAAGGGAAAACTACATTCCTGCCAAGGCTGGCTTCAAAAGTTTGCCCTATTAAATTCAATTTATTGTTACTCTTTATTCTAAGTAACGTGTTCATTCTGGTTTAGCCACAGCTGATGATGACCTGGTAATCTTCTAGTGAAGTAGTGCTTGACATAGGAAGTCCTCAGTTAAACAAAGAGGGACAAGAGAAGCTTGATTTTGCTTGTTTCGTGTTGGGTCTGTGTGGAAAGAATTTGACTTCTGTATCTGTATGGTCATGAACTGTTAAAAGGAAAACAGTGTTTAAGGATTTTTATCTTCAAAGAACATCAAAGTGTGTACATCAGCGGAATACCTGAGTTCCTCTTCCAGTAATAAAGCTGCTAAGCTGTCTCTCTTTTGGTGAGTGCCCCAAGGTGACAGGCTATGTACAGCAAAGTGATTGGTGCTGAGTACTCTCTACCTCCACTATAGGCACTGGAGTAACTGAAAGGTGTACTTTGGTTTCTATTTTGTATTGCACACACAGAAGGCACACACAGACTAGCATCTGGATTGAGAGTCCACCATATTGAATGGTTGCTTGGTAGAATTTGCAGAACATTTATTTGTTTTAAAATCACTTTATTAGAGAGCATGAGTAGTTCTATCAATTCACCCAGAATTCTTGAATCTGTTTTCCAGTGAATGTACTCAAAAATCAGTATTTATTTATACATAAAACAGAAGCATGAAGTTATTAAATACTGGCCTGTCCTCCCAGGAGCATACCAGGATTTGAAGAGTGTAGTGGATAAATCATTTACAAGTGTAAGTGTTGAAGGTAAACAGATTCTAGGAAAAAAATAGGGGTTGAGAAAGTCATCTGTGTGCTTTTCTCATTTGGGATTTCATAGAATCCTGCTATATTTAGTATTTTACGTATTTAAATAGCTGTTTTCTAACTCTGCTTCACTTTAGGGTTGTGCTGGAAATGTTTGTTTGCAAGTCATTGAAGGGTGTTAGTCAAGCAAGGAACATTTATCTGGTCTTGTGAATCCTGAAACTTAACAGGAGCCGTATAAGAAAGCTTGCAGAACGCACCATATGCTGTAGTTTTAGCCAGCTTAGATTTTGTTTTACTCCCTAATACTTAAAAATTTTTCTTATAAGCCCAGGTGGGCTGCTGCACAGACTTTGAGCTGTGATCTCCAGCTGCAACTCTCTTTTTCTGCTACAGTGTTCTGGGTCCTTTTTTTTTCCCCATTGTATTTTTACTTTGTTACTATTTTCAGTAGACTGTGTATTTAAAAGTTCTCATCCAGTTGCCCTCCACTACTCTTTCTGAGGGGCAGCTTTCAGTATATCAACAGAAATGGGAATATTCTATTTCTAACAACCTTTTGTGCCTATATCTTTGACACTTGTTGACAATTCCAACCATTAAACAAGCATTAGTCAACTGTATACTGAAAACAGCCACAACTCTCCATCAAATGGAGAGACATTAAGCTTTCACAGCAGGAATCAGACAGCCTTCAAAATGTAAAGGAATCCGTTGTAATTTTTAAACATTCAAACTGTATTAATTCCCATGACAGTTATCCCTTAAGTCATTTCAGGCAGTTGCACACTTCTCAACTTTCACAGCTTTCATGTGGAGATCATGATTTTTTTCTGATCAAAATATTTCCCCCATCTCTCATACTTGTATTCATATTGGGAATGCTTTGGATCTAAAAAAATTACTTGAAGAAGTTCGCAGGTAACAGATTAAACTACTAGTAGTTCCTTTTAATGGCACTTTAACTGTGACTCTTATGATATTCTAATCCTCTTGGTTTAAATGGATTCTCTGACTGATATTAACTTTTACAGACAGACCCACCAACTCTTAGTTCCATATATGTTTATTTGATATATTTTAGTAAATTCCTAAGGTTAATACAAGTAAGTGAACTAAACAAAAATACTTTTTTCTTTTTTCTTTTTTCTTTTTTTTTTTTTCTTGGCTGAATCTTGGTCTCTTCCATAAGATCCCTTTTCATAAACTTTCTCCCAAAGCTGTTATTTTCATAGAGAAATCTTAAGTAGTTTGTCTGCTCTGATTTTGAAAGCCTAATCTGCAGAGTGTATTGTTTGTGTCCCGATTTAATTGTTCTTTTCTGGAGAAGCTAAAGGAGTAAATGAAAATTTAGTGTGATTAAAGAAAACAACAAACAGAAGGTATGCATAACTTGAATGTAATCCATTTGCGGTAATATTTTTTATGAGCCAACCTTACAGTGGCTCTGACTGCTGACCTCTGAAAGCTTAGCCATTATGTAGTACCAGTCTGGAATTTACTTCTCTGAACAGTGTAATCTTTGCTTGCAGTGTGGATCATCTTTTCTCTCTGCCCTTTTTACCACTGGGCTAAATTATCCAGGTGTATTTAATCATTTTCATTTTTTTTCATCGTTTTCATTTTTGACACTGGGTCTGCATCAAGGACATCACTTAACTTCATTTCGAACTATGGCCACAATGGCTATGTCCATTTCCAACTACCATAAACCAGTCATAAATCAGGAAAAAGTGCCGTGCTGCTTAAAACTGCTGAAATGAGCTTTTGAGCATTATGCTTACAAGAGTGTCAGCCTGTCACAAAGTAAATCAGCAAACTGTCCTTAAACCTTTGTTGCATCAGGAATCTCTGTGGCTTGAAGCCTGGTTATTCATTTTACTGGCCTATTTCCTCCCATCACAACACACACATGTGATTATTATTTTGTTTGGACACTTCATCATGCTTTTTCTGCTTTATTTATGGCTTGTAATTATAGGTTTTATTGCTTACTCTTTAGATTTTTTTTCTGAATATATTAAATGAAACTTCTGGTGACTTCTAGGCTCTGAAAGGCCACAGATTTACATTAATGTTCTAGGAACTATGAGTTTATTTTACAGTATTACTAGATGCTAATTCTACAGATTTACAATACCTATTCCTGCCTTACTTGAAATGTTTTGTCTCTGCTTTTGAGGTCAAAGTTCATGTGTTGAAAGCAGTCATCCCCAGAGATTGCTACTTAATATTGATGCTGAGTAGTGGGGCAACGTCAGATCTATTGGCTATATTTGCACTATTTGAATCCGGCCTGATGTTATTTGGCTCTGAATTACTCTGTGTCTTCTGAAAATTCGCATGAGCCCTGTGTATTTCTTATTGTTTGCTATTCACAGTTATGGAAATCCACTTTTGTATGTCCAGCTATTGCTAACCTATCTCTAAGGTGATATCATACTGAAATTTGTGGTGCTGTACTTGCCCACCCCTTACTAAATGCCTGCCCTTCCCACATTGTCCTCACTTCCCTGCACGAAGTCCCGACCCCTCCACCGAATTCTCCCTGTTGGTCCCAATACCCCAGCTCCGCCCATGCACCGCCCCTGCGCCCTGAGACCATTGGTCCGTGTGCTCTCTCCGCCCCCCCATCCCCCTATAAACCGCAGCCCCACACCAGTTGCTCGTTTTCTGCCTGAGGATCCAACTGGTAGCCGGGTGGCTCTCTGCCTTGGGGAATGAACATGTCAGCCTGTGAATAAAACACCCTCTGAGGTCCCCATGCAGGGAACCTTCTCTCCTTTATCGCCGCTGCGTTGCAGAAGCTGAGAGCCAGCAGGGCCATGCAGGGCAGCCCGGAAGGGCTGCGGGAGGTGGGACAGCTGCTCTCCCCAAGAAAGCCCCGCAGAGCTCTCCGGAAAGGTCTGCGGCTGCCATACCATCGCAGGGAAACCACAAACCGCAACAGAAATATATTCCCTGATCCCCCTAAGTTCTGTCAGAACCTTCTAAGAGTTGAGGTCTTGTCTGGTATAAGGAGAGGCTGTGCTTCACTATAATCTTTAAACAGCCAAAAGCTGAGTAGGAGTAGGTGGAAGGGTTAAAAATTCCAGATAGTGTTTCCATTGCCAAGCAACAATGTATTCCTGTTGCTACTGAATCCCAAGCAGCTGGGAAAAAGGAGGTTTTTCAGAGACAGTTCATTGTGCCTTGAAGTTAGGGAAGTGACTTCAAGACAGCGTAATTGATTGTGATTGCTTAATTGGGATTTGAAATTTCTTTCTGGCTTTGTTTCATTCTTTCTGACAAAGTAGGGTTAAGAGTAACTTTTTTCATCAATTACTGACCTAAAATAGCAGTTCGATGCGTTGAAATAGATGAGAAATAAAGTTACGCTGTCTCAGTTTCTGCTAAGGTTCTGTTTAATCACTGAATTTGTATATGAATGATCAAACTTAGGGATATGTCAGCATTCTCATGATATATCTTATTGTCAGTTGTTAATGTAATTTAATCTTCAAACATAATTTAATTTTAAATTAGATTTTGCACTGGGATTTTTTTCTTCTTCACGAACACTAATAAAAAAGACACAAAAAGACTTTTTCAAAAAATTTGATTATGAAATGTGTTCAGAGAATCTTCAGATGAAGACAATTTAGAAACAAGATAGGGAGGCTAGAGCAGTAGAATGACAGGTAATTATTTTAAAGATCCACTGTATGGTTTATAAATTAAACAGCAGTTTACATATATAATAATAACCAATTCATTCTGTGATCAAAGAGTATATGTTTGGATTTTATGGAATATACCTACATTCTTCATTAACAGCAACATACCTAATCCTGATTTCATGAGTGATAATTTCAATTTATCTTTAAATGTTATGCTTCAAGTACTATTTTTGGAATATATTTTTCTGCATGGAGAGAGAAAGAAATGACCTGAAAGCAGTGTATTCTGACCTGTAGTTGTGGAAATTAGTTTATATTAAGTCTGTTTAAAGTAGCTGCAAGATATTCATACAAGAGGAAGTCAACGTTGTCTGTTCTCTTTTTTGGAGTGTCTTCTTGTGACAGCCTTTTCTTGTTTCCTTCTATTTTCCAATTGTCTTTGTTGAGGTGGGTAGGGTTGTCATACAGGGAGCATAACAGTGACAAAGTAAATCAAGTGTTAAGTAGGCCATAATCATTTGCATAATCCTTTTGCAAATCCTTCTAGGTGCATATTTGTTAATGAATGAGATATAACATTTGGGGAATGTGATAGAAAAAGCATATTAATGGAAGCCTAATATTTCAGCTTCTTGATTTGTTCATAGCTAACTTTATAGATTTATTAGCGAAGGCTATATTGATAAACAAATTTTTAAACCTTGTAACATTAAAAATAAAATCTAATAAGTAATATTATAGATATAATTAACAAAATAACCCTCTCTCTAGCTGTAGAAAATTCCTCAGGGCTTGTTGGCTTCAAGTCATCGAAATTAAACAAAAAGCAAACCCCAGTGTGTCATAAGTTATTTGTAAAGATGTTTTGTTCTTGACTTTTTTTCTTTTTAAGTACATCTGCCTTGATGGCAGAGTCGTGTTGAACTGCCTGTACGGACACTGTCCCATTGCAGTTCTCAAGGACTTCCCTGGGGTTCAGAAAAAGAAAGAAGAGCCCTGTCACAGTGCTAGAAGAAAAATACAACAAATATGAACACTATGGAAAGCAATGTAATATTGATGATTAATAACGCAGAACAAAATAAAGTATCTAAAATACTGTTTTTCTATTAGTTCAGGTGGTGAAAAGGATTTCTGTGTGGTGTATTCCCCCTGCCTCCACTCCTGGTTGGTTTGTTGGGGTTTTCTGTTTGTTTTTAGCTTGCATAATCTGTTTCAGAGCTCAGGACTATAATGCCCATTTTTGATTTGTGTAATTTGTTTTGTGGGTTTAAATTTATTCACTCACATGGAGAAAGATGGGATACTGCTTCTTAATTAAGTAAATTTACACCTGGAATGAATTATTCTTATGTATAAAGAAGCAAGTGAAGCATTCTGAAAGATTGCTTATGCTCCTTTAAACAAGCTGTAATTTTACCAAACTGAATAATTAATCAAAACAAGATTGTTCTGCTCATAACAGCATCCTCAGAAATCATGTTTTGTATTATGTTACCTTACTTCAAAATAGTGTTCTTCAGTAGAATGGAGATGACATCTAAAAATAAGTATGTGACTATTTCTATGAACTAACTGTTTTAATTCTTTATAAAGGTAATGATTATTTGTGTTACTTCCAATTAATCTTTGGCATATTTTACTTGAGGCATTAGGACACTAATGAATTTTGAGACATTCTGTAAATTGATCCAATAACAGATCACATCAATAGTTGCTCATTCCATGTTTTTCTTGTTTTCTGCCAGGATTTGTAGCTCTGGACTCCTGTTTTCGATATCATCACTAAATGTCTGTTAGGTAGTATATATTACCTTATACCCCTGCATGAGGGGACTTCTGTGACAAGAAAGGAGGTCTGCCTGTCATGGTTACTGAGTGAAGGCAAGGAAATTTCACTGGTACTTGAGGGTGATCTCACAATCTGTGCACACAGTGATGGTAATCATATGATGTCATCATGTAGGTGCCTTGTTAAATATAATAACCATGCTCAGAATAGGAAAAAATGTGTTGTTTTGGTGATTTTTATCCAGTTTATTCAGTAATATCACTGTAGTTAGAATTACCCTTTACTAACATACCTAAAAAGAAATTAATGGTGACATATTTCCTGTTTCTCACTCCTCTTTGTATTGTCTCCCAATGGACGAAATCAGTTATGTTCATCCAGCTAGGAAGATACCTAAGTATTTGGGCGTCTTCTGCTTGTTTTGGGTCTGCTTTGTGTCTTATAAAATAATGTTTGTATGTATGGGAATTGAACTTTTGCTGCGTGCAGTTTAAATAAAAATTCTCTGGCAGAACTAATGCCTGTGCCATAATAAAACGCTGAAATGTGGATAACTGGGAAGAGTAAAGAGCAGAAGAGGAGATGGTGACAAGGAATTTGATTTTGATTGGTACCTCAGGGACACAGCATTTTAAGTTTAGCTCATCCTTCAAGTACTTTAGTAGCATGAATCCCCTGAAGTCATCTTGGAGTTTAGGAATGAGGACAGTAAGTGGGATGCTTTTGCTAATGGAATTTAATTCCTTTTAATAGGAATTAAATACTGGAACATAGAATTTAATGGTTTTAATGTTTTAAATTTTGAGGGAAATTACATATGGCATCAGTAGAAGTGAATATGTGGATTTTCCTCAATTGTTTGGTCATTCCATTTTTTCCTTCTCCACCTTAAAGAGTGATGGGAAGTGGTTAGATGAGTTTGTCTTCATACGCTTCTCTTTCTTGACACTTTTACTTTGTTATGGAAAAATAGTGTCGTTGGTAGGAAATCTGTCCATTAATAAAATTTGTAATTTATATTGTGGTTTGGTAAGTATAAATATTTTTGATGGGTCTCATGACTATAGTTCGAGGGGAAGACACTATATGGTTTAATAAAATTTCAGCCAAGTTTTTATTTTTGAAAAATATTGTTAACCAAAATTATATATCCATTCTGGAAAGAAGAAGGTTCCCACATGGAAATACTATGCAGAATATGAAATTTTCCTTTTTCCCTACTTTACATAATCAAAAAGACTTTTATATGATCTGTGAAGTCGTCTTCAGATTATTTTTGTTTATCTAAAGTATTTTAGTAGCTCAGTTTAGATGTAGTAATTATCAGGTGCACATAATTCTGCATATTTTTCTCAATTACTTTTTTTTTTTCAGATTTCCTTTAAGGTTTTCACAAATTCTTCCAGAAATCTTGAGTCCCAAAACATTCAGTGTCTCTTGGGATATTCAAAAGTGTACTGAGTAACATTGCATCAAGTTGTAGATGGTATGTGAAATAATAATAATACTAATAATGTTTATCCATTGCACAGAAAGTGCACAAGAAGTACTGCAATGTTTGCCATTATAATGTAGTTTGGATGGAGAATTACTCCCCCATCACCAGCACCACATCTCCCANCATTTTGCAATTGATTTGATGAAAGATTTCTTAATTATACATACTCATTATTAACCAAGTAGATCTAAGTAATTTTTTAACATAATCACTCAGAAGTGATCAAAGCATTTTTTCATGGTAACTTTGTTCTTAATTTTCGGGAGAGTTTTTTATTGGTACTGTCTTCCCAAAAAATTCTGCAACTTGTATCTACTGTTTTTGACCCTTTTTTTCTTCCTTAGCCCTTTCCCATATTAACTGGATTTTCAACTTTCTCCATATAGAAGAGAAATGTAGAAAAGTCCTTGACATGGAAGTACCTGATTATTTGATAGCAGAAATGCAGCTTCAAAAAGGTACTAAAGATCTGCTTGTTTTTGAGCATGTTCCAAAGTATTTCTTCGGAAAAACATTTATCTACTTTAGAAATGGGGATAGACAGTGAGGGATATTCAAGTGTTTTATTATTCATGCATTATTCTTTCCTAAATCGAAAATACTTTGAAATGTTTTTCTTGCATACTGTGGGAAGATTGTTCCAAACACCATGAGCCATCTAACTCCTAGACTTTGTTTTTTGTTTTATTATTTTCTNCTCTCAGAAAAAGGTCTAAAATAAACCAAGCTGATTCTTCTTCAAAAGAAAAAGAAAACAGCTGCCCTTAAAATGAAAACAACTGTCCTTCAGGCTTTCCATCCTTCACACATTGTCTTTGAACCATTAGACTGCTGGTTAAGGTTAAGAGTGTAGCTTTGTAACATTAAAAAAATGGGTTCAAAGCCAAAACCCCCCCCCAAAAAAAACC
>WEIT01016711.1:2167-45485 GCA_013389985.1 Dryoscopus gambensis
AGTTCTCATCCAGACTTTTTCAAACTACAAACTATTCTATCATTGAATTGAGTATATATATATTAAAGATACTGAAATAACAAAAAATAACATAACTGTGCATTGAAATATTAGTAAAATGCAATATAATTCTTTTTTCAAAATGAAAAACATGGTGTTTTAGTATCTTTACTTCACAAGAAAATGATTTCATATATAAATGTATGCAATCAAGAAATATTCAGGCAATGGCATTGCTTCATTGGCTCAACATCCCTAAGTACCTTATAATTTAGGTCTTAAGGTTTAATTAGCAGAATACAGTTTGGGCAAATGAACAGCATGGAGGTGCCAAAACATGAAAACCTAAAAATAGGAACCCATAAATCTTCCTGCTGTGGTGCACATATGCAGCTGTACAGTATCTGATGGATTGAAAACTCTGCCTGAGAACAGCATTAAGATTCGCAGCAGCAGAGGAACTCAACTGAACAAATTTCATAGGGCAGCAGGAATTTATCATGTTTGTTCTGTCAATGTAACTCACATCTCACTCGCTAAACCCCATAAAGGAGTGCAGGAAGCAAAGAGAGAAAGGCAGAGGAGAGGAAATGGAGTGGTATCAAACAGGGATTTTTTAAAGAGATTTATACATAAGCTACTTTGAGACTACATTGCTTCTCGGGAAAGAAAGAAAATGTAAAATAAAAGAACCATTAACTAGTATATTGTTTTTATTTTGCACTGTGTTTCATGACATAGTGGTTTTTTGAGGTAGTCTGTCAAAATACCAATTCCCAAACCTTTTCAAAGGAGTGCATACAGTGTTTCCACTTGAAGAGAAGTAGATCATAAACCCATAAGGTGAGCTCCTATAGCAATCACTTTGACAGTTCTTAGGACAGTAGTCAACAGAAATGTTTTCTTCAGAAAAAGGATATAAAATTAGTCCAGCCAATCTTTCCTGTCCTTGTTTGGCCATTGTTTGAATCATGGAGCCTAGAAAACAGTCTTCCTCTCTGGACAGGATGGATTTCCTCTGTATGATTGGCATTTAGATCTCACGTGACGGTCGACGAGGGAAGAGACGGGACAGATTGCTTGGATGCAATAAGCCAATTTTATTGATACAGAGCTCAGTATTTATACCTTTTCAGCAGTTACTAAAAATAGATCCTTATATAAGCAGCAATCGCTATAGTGACCATATCNTAGAGGTATGAAAAATCATACGTTGATTGGCTTCAAGATCATGATATAAACTAAAGCTCAGAGGAGTCCAAGAGAGAGAATTTTCTGCCACCACACCCATCTGAAGATGGAAAGTAAGCATCTCTGGTCAGCCTAATTTACCCAGGTGACAATATTGTTTCTACTATGAATTCTACTGCTAGGTTTCATCACTGGGGGTAAGATTTATTTTGGAGGTGTAAAGGTGAGAGAGAGCTGCTGGTATTATTGAACTCCAAAGGATGTTTGAGGACATGTGCAGAATATGCCATGGAGCAAATGCCTTAAAGATTATGAATAACAAATAAGACCTAGTACCAAACTCTAGATCAGTATAACATTGTAGACTGACTCTTTGGAGCAAAAACACTGTCCCAGGAAATATTCAAAGCACATCTGTATAGACAGAGGTCCCCAAAGGTGGTTGTTCATTGAAATAACAGTGCTGTGAACTTTGCAGTCAGTGTTACCCAGTTAGCAGCACACAGTTCACCGTTCAGAGATGTGACAGATGGTGACTGTAGTTCCTATAAGACAGCAGGAGCAGAGCTGATATCCCAGAACAAAGCCAGCTACATCAGCATCAACATAGGGCCTGACAAAACACGTCTTCACAAATGAACTAACCAGATACGGAAGGAGGGCAAACATTTGCAGAGAGACTTAAGGCAAAGTTTATCCCTCTCAGTGCAGAGAAGCTCAGGTATCGAAGTCTGTATTACCTGCAGAAATAGAAGCAGGAACAGCTGCTCCTAAGTTGCTACAGAGCAATCAAGCCGATTAGAGAGGTGCTAAAGACCAAACAATTTTCTCTACATGGTGCTGTCACATACAAGTCTCTGTTAGTAGCTCTGCTCCATGCTCCATTTTCCACTGTACTGATGTCCTGAAAAGCTGCTCCTATCTTAAGTGGATGCTGCTTCGCTATGGCTGTGCAGGGGCTAAACTCCAGGGGGCCACCCTCTGTTCTTAAAATTCTTGTATATAAATAGATGTGCCAAATTTTCATGTGTGTTTTTTTTTTAATGTGCCTTTCTTGTTTTTCTAAATAAAAAGATAGTAGTGAGCCCATAATCTGAAGGACTTCTTCAGGGGAATGACATCTCCAAAAGTGACCAAAGAAAGTGGATTTAAAATTCAAGGACCTGCAAGACAGGAATAATGTACCAGAAGAGGTTCAAACCCTAATTTTATTGAGAGAAAGTCCTTTTGTGTAATCTAATTCAAGTCTTTATGCCTCTTATTGACATCTGACAAAAGACTCCTGAGCTAAATAAATGAGCTCTCAGAACGATTTTAAGAGAGATTAGGTGTTTCTTGGCCCTTTTCTTAAGAAAACATTGCTTTTGACTAATGTCTTAGAACCTATCTCACAGCAATCGGAATAGAGAAAAGACAGTGAAGGATTGTGTGGAGTAAAGCACCCGCCTTCAGCTGGATTTACTAACAGATCAGGCCTTTCTGCTGTATACAAAATGAAAAGTAAACTCAGTGGATGCTCTGTCTACCTGTGGAGCTGTTTCTTTGATTCTAGAGAGCAGAATAAGTACTTCTTCTAAACCTTTTAACTGAGATAAAGGTTGATGGGGTTTTTTGGTTGGTTGGTTGGGTTTTCCCCAAACAGGCTATTTTAGGTGTAGGCTGTTCATACCTGTACAGCAAAAAACCACATAGTCTTAAAATAAACCTGGCAACTTGTCTTTTTTTCAGACATCTTTTCAAATACAGGCTAACTAGAATGTAAGAAACATCTAGAAAACAGCCTTCAAATGTATGCATGTGTGAGACAGAGCTGGGTACATCAGATCTAAAATACTACCCTACATTGTCAGAAAATGCAGATTGAGGACAATGATTTCGTGACCAAACACTCCGACCTGTGTCATGATGTTTCATTCCAAAACTTGCCTGGTTAAATCCACATTTTTAAAAGTAGTATGAAATGGTTAATTTTTGTCAAATTATTGCTTTTGAATATTTTTTTAGTATTCTTAAACATAACTGTCTTGTGACAATGTGCCAAAGAGATATACAACATTTATTTTTTCCATTTTAAATGAGCAAATATCACTAAATAGAGTACAGGTATTTTCTACATTTTAAGGAAACAAGAAGGATTGCTAGTCATGAACATAAAAATTCAGCATTTGCAGCTTGCTATCTCTATTACTATATTCTTCCTAAAGGGCATTCCTAAATGGGGCAAACAACTGGTATAGGTATAAAATAATAACCTACTCCATCAGGTGTAAGTCATGCAAGCTTGGAGCTGTAAGGGTTCATTTTATGTTCATTCACTAGGGGTGGAGTTTGGACTCCCATTTCTTTCTGTTGCTGCATCTCAACAACCTCAGAGGTACTCAGAAACACACTGAGAGTCAGTCACATAAAACATAAAGTAGAGCCAGGTTAGACCAATTCGTGGCACTATTTTCAACTGGATTCTCTTTTCTGTTCTCTCTGAATAAACTCTTCTCCTCTCCCCCATTCCTACTCTTTATTTTCTTTGCTCCTGAACACAAATGAAAAAAGCAAAGCAAAACCAAAGAAAATTTGTGAGTGCACTGCCTCTAATTCTGCTGTAACCCAGTGCCTGACCAGCAGCTCCTGCCTGGCACTGTGGCAATGCTCTGTTGCTTTAACAGTTTGAAGAAAAGTAGGTTAGCACCCTTGCTATTATTAGTGCCTCATCAAAAAGGACATGAGAGCAATCAGAGAGAAGAAATGAGAGCAGGTAGGAGGGGAGATGTGGAAAGAGATGTCGGGGAACCATTTGTTCATTCTCTGATGACCAGCCAGTTGTTTTCCTAACCTCAAAGAATGAATAACCCTGACAACATATCCTGTAATACTAATGATTAATTGCATATTATTTGGCTGTAATTCCTCTGTGATAATTCAAGGTGGACAGCATACTATGTAATGATAAATGCTGCTAGGGACATAATCTTCCCCATTCTGCCAATTTGGTTTGCATTTTGTTTAGGGAAAGATTTTTGCTACAGAGAGAAGAGGAAGCACATCAGTTCTCCCTCCTAAATCCCATATCCTTGCTCCCTTTCTGTGAGCCTCACATTCAAGTTACTTGTACTAGTCCAAGGTGAGGGCTGAACCCTCAAAATCTGAAGGGATGAGAAAAAAAAGCTGCTAGGTTGATAAACCCATAAGGCATACAGTGAGCAAGAATAAGAGTTACTACAATTTAGCAGTTCATTACCCTACACAGCATAGATACTAGCAGGCCTAGAAAACTCAAAGAGGAAATCGTTTGCTTGTTATCACACCTTTATCAAAAGGTACTGCTTGGCTTTTCCTAAATAGATTGAGGTCTAATCCTTCCTAGCTCTAAATAAAGGAAAGTTTTCCAAAAGGAGATGGCATAATACAAAGTCCAAAACGAAAACTTAAGGAAAAAAATTACCCACTGCCTACTGTTCAGCATCAGTTTGAGGCTCCTGTGACATCTCTGGCAGCTGCTAGGTGGCTTCAGCAATTTCTGTCCCATGGTTCAGCTGTTTACAGGACTATGTGAGAAGCAATACTGGTGAAGTACTCTGGCTAAAACAGGAGGAGATTTCTGCCTCTAGATCCCTTGTTGTTATGGTTCCTTGTAATGCCCAGTAAACAGCAGGGTAAGCACAACAACAGGCATGGCACAGGAGCAGGGAAGCAGCTCTTGACAAAAAAATGCCCAAGCCAGCTGTGTTTCCCTGGCAAACGTCCAGGAAAGCACAGCCTCAGGGCATAATCATTGATGTGGCAGAGATCCAACCCAGCAGAGGCAAAGTGAGTGAGCCTGCCAGGCTGTCTGGCTGCATCAGTTTGCTGTGCAGATAACTCTCAGGGCAAAGACAGGAGAGGTGCTGGGATCTACAGGTGGGATCTGGGGATCGGGGACAGGGCAGGGCAGGGCAAGCAAGAAGTTGTCTTGGTGGACCCACAGAGGGGAAAGTAGGACTAGGTTATTCAAAAGAAGCAAACTGTGGGATGAGGGCAGCTGTCCAGTGCACTGCACTCTGAATGGGTGGCCTAGGGGTACCTTTCCCCCATTTCTCCTGATGAAACTGACATAAGGAGGTCTGAAAGCCCCAGGGCTGCATTCCACCCTGCAGGTGGGTTTTTGTACTGCCTGGAGACCTAGGCTTCACACTGAGGCATCAGTGCCATGATGAAAATAGAGTAAAAGCTGTGATTCCCAGGGTGACTCCTAACCCAGTGATCCAGTGGTGTCTCCAGCAGCTGTCATTCAGGTGAAGGAATAGAGAAATGCAGTCCAAAAATGGGGAGAGGTTACTTCCATGAAGACACTGGTGTGAGTTCAGAGATTTCCTACACTGGATCCACCACAGAAGAAAGCATGTAATGGAACTGCAACTTAAATCTATTTAGCACTCTGTCTGTCAGTCTGGGGTTAAGTTGAATTAACCTCTGTATGTGGACTAATGAAGGCTCCAAAATTCTTTATATTGACCCTCTGGTAAACTCAAACTGACAGGCTTTTTGTTTTATTGTAGGGTTTTTGTTTTGTTGTAGGATTTTTGTGTACATGCTATCTCATAATCAATAGTTGTACTTTGCTGAAAAAACAGAATAAACACTGTGTGCTTCAGGGAATAAAGTGGATTTAGCAGAATTGTTGAGCAAATGTAAAAATTCCAACTACTCAGCTTGTGCCTGTGAATCCACAGTAATAAACTTGTCCAACTCCATGCATTCTCAGCAAGATGCAAGACTTAATCTTGAAATATGTACACACACATGTGTGTATAAATGAGACCGGTGAATCAGCTGCCCATTCATTTTGGGCTGGAAGAGGCTTATCTCCTCACAAAAGATACTCGACATGGTGCCAGTCTTCCTAGGACTTTGGTTACACAAAATACCATCTCATTGATATTGGGCATCATGGCAAAACCTGAAATTAACCGCTTCCAGGAGTCCCTGCAGTCCCCTTTAGTACGACAGGATCCTGTATCTCTATCAGCAGCAGACACTAAAATTGGAAGCTCCACTGTGCAAGGTTGAAATTGATTTCCAGATAGTAAAACATCAATGCCAGCTTAAAACTGCTCCCCATAAAGCTTCTCTAGTGTGATGCTTCATTCTTTAAGGATGAAATAAGGTGTAAGTGAAAGGGTTCCTAGCGTTACATACTGCATTTGTCAGATTCACTTTTTGAATACTTTTAATGCAAACTTTTTTTCTTGTAACAGAGTTTTTCCAAGCTTTCTTACATACAACTGCACTTACGTACACACACAGGAATCCAGCTTCAAGTTTGGAAATCTCTAGGAGATAGATCTCAGAAGAAGATGCAGAAAGCAGCTTTCTGGACCACCTAAAACATGCCTGATTCCAGCTGCAGGTACAAAAATTACATATATATAGTTCTTTTTATTTGAACCTGTGTTCTATATTATTATTTATTTTAAAAGCTCAGTACACTATCAGTCTTTTTTTATTCTTTATACAGAAAATATTCATCCCATGTGCTATCTGACATTTCTTAGAGTTCATCTCCTAAATAGAATTTTAATGTTTTGGAGTTTCTACCCAGGGATTTTGAAGCCTTGAGAAAGTAGATGAACATCATTCACCTCTACGAAATAGGAAGAGATTTACCACAAAGTAGCAGAGACTTTCTCTGGGCAGCTGATGGATGTATTTGTAGCCATTTGAGAGCCATACCTTGAGAGGAGTTATCGCTAGATTATCTCATCTTCCTCTATGCACTGAAGTTTGCATGTGGAGTTCACCTCCCTTAATGAATGGACAAAATAATAATGTCTACATTGCTGTGAAGGAGATTTATGTTAGATCCCAGAAAAGACGCTCTAATGGATTAGATTATGTGGAGAACTTTTGGAGTCACTCTGACACTAGGTCTTCAGGCAGAGACTAAAGAGATGTGCCAGGAATAACAGAGGCACAGCTGATCCTGTCATGAGGCACATGCAGATGTGAGCTGGGCTCCCCAGGGTTTGATTCTGTGTCCATATACCACGGGGGCCACGGGAACTCTCTCCCCTCCCAACTCATTGTCCTCAGCCTCAGGGTGGTGCCAAGGGGAAGTGGGAGGTGCAGTCCCATTCTGGAGCCTCTCTAAGACTCAGCAAGGGGCACGTGGAAAACTGCCATGGTAATTTGCACAGTCTTTGCCCATCTTTTTCTGTAGCATTTGCCTTTTAAGGGGAGATCTTTTTTTCTGAGCTGATAACCAGCTGTCACGTGCACTTGCTAAAAATATTGCATTTAACCTTGTAAATTGACATTGCCATCTTTAAGGGGAGAGGCATTGCTGGTTTTTGTTCCAGGGCTTGAGATGAATCCCACCGAAGGAAAAAAAGAAAAGGCTACAATCTCAAGTGCTAATAAAACCATCAATTCACACCAAAATCAAGAAAGTTTTAAGAGTATCTTCAACCTCATAGAATCAGAAACAATGCCAGATGAGATAGATGTGCTGCAGCATAACAGATAAAGATTTGTTTAACAAGTTGAAATAGAGTTTTTTACAGGATGACAATGCAGGCACTTCACTGGAATATTTTGGGTTGTTTATTTATTTAATAATTCAAAAATTCACTATAATAACAACATCCAAAAGAGACCTCTGCTGAGCTCTGTGGGCAAAAGAGAGGCATGGGGGAATAAGACAAACAGCTGTTAAAATGCCACTTTTTGTCAATAAAACACCTTCAGAGCCTACTTTACCAGACACACTATTGTTGGTTAAAAGAGATTCAGAGCCACTACTACCTAGCCCTTTAACTTAAAGGCACAATGCGTTACTGCAACAACAACAAAGAGAGAGTGACACTGAAAGACATGAAGTTGGATGCCAGTAAACGCCTCAAAATAAGTTACTATTAAAGCTTGACAGAAGAGGGAGAAATGTGAAGAATAATGCCAGAAGTCATATAAACAATTAGTTAATATAGCTGTGCTACATGGCTATTTCCTGTCACCTTCATTCAAGATGCTGCTTACAGTAAGTGAAAGTGACAAAATCTGGCTTACTGTATTTTAGAAAATCCTTTTGAAGCTATGTTCTAATGTATTTGCCTTTCTGCAATCAGACTGAAATAAATTTGAGTACTGTGAAGCTACACAGTTTCTGTGAGAGATTAACTGAAAATGCTTCTTCATCACTTTGATACAATAGTACATTACACAGCTACTAGTTAAGACTCAGGGAGATAACTCCAGTAGCCGGTTGTTGAACACAGCTGAAAGTGTTAAAAGATGATCTCTTACCAAAAAAAATTCTGTCCTCCATCTCTCTTACATTGTCCTGTTATTCCATTTCCATTTGCAAATTCAAATGCTCTCTGAAATAAATATTACACCACAGAAGGAAGTAAAGACTAAGATAGTCTCAGCATCCTAAATGTTAACGTCATCCTCACCACTCTGAAAATGATGTTTTCCTTTTTCTATTTATAACAGAATGTTCTCTAGGAAATGTTGATGTGTCTCATGATTCTAAGATGCTCTCTCTTTTTTCCACTTTTCTGCTGCAGCTGATAATCTGACTAGAAATAATAAACGATAATTAATATTTAATTAAATGACTGCTGGCTGAAACTTAGAAATATTTTGTCCATCACTAGATATAGAAAAACATCTATTTTAAAAATTGCATTTTGCAGCTTTAAAATTTTGGGCTTCATTATTTTTATATTAAAAAGGAACAAAAGTATTTATACATCAAACTCACAAACTATGTGCAGCAAATTTAGACATATTTCGGATGCCTTTCTGAGTAACAGCAGAAGCTAGTTCAGGTCCAGACTACATTGCCTTTCTGTGCAATGAATACAGCCTTAATCCCACTGGTTTTGCCTTCGATTGCAATACTAACAGAGGTTGGGCACTGCTTAGAATGTATCCCTCAGTTGATACACTAAGGTCGGTGCATAAACATCAAGTAAGGGAATACATGGTAGAAAAGTGCATCAAGGTCTTGATAATATGCTCAAAAACTGATACAGAAAGAAAGCTGTTATCAAGAAATAAGCCCTGGAATACGAGGTAAAGAGGCACTGAACAGTCTCCATCCTTACAGATTTACAAGAGGCAGCTGGAAAGAGCCCTGGGAAAGTGAGTCTGATCTCTGAGCTGTCCCTGCTTTGAGCAGGAGGAGATCCTTTGAGACCAGAGCTGTCTCATCTCTAGGATTCTGTAATCAAAATGTAGAAATTTCAGCCAGGACAAAGGTTTGAAAACTGAGGTGGATGGTGGCTGAGAAGGGTTGAAAGAAAGAATCAGGGCTGCTTTCTCCTACCCAATTCTGGTCACACTGCTTACAGAACTTTCTGGAAGACAAACTGCCACAATCAAACTGGATGCTGCACTGCTTGCCCAGAGGAACATGCATCAGTGTGTATGGCCCCCAACCTCCTGACAGGTGACAGTATTCCAGAAAAAAATCAGGAGATTATCAGATTATCAGATCATAAACCTGTGCTGATTTTGATTGGATGTTTTGTGAAGGCACTAGTGAGGGGAACTAAGGGACAGTGGATCAAATTCAGTAATTAAAAGGGTAAATTAAATTCACTGGGGCAAGTAAAGGAGATTCAAGATGTGTCAAAGAGAGGGATACAAAGCAAAAGGATCATAGAGGGATGCAAAGCAAAATGATTATGGAAACCTATGATGCAGTTAATAATGGACCTTTAAAGAGACAGAGAAGCTTTAAAGTTAAAGGAATGCAGATTAGATCCAAGGGTGACAAAGTAAAGGAGTGGCCGAACACAGGAAGAGGAAGAGCAGTGGTGTACCTTGAGGCAGAAACCTCAGAGATGAGCATGCAAAAGACCAAATCAAAACAGAGAATCAAGTAACACCTGTAAAAGCTGCCTTATTTCATAGCCTAATTGCATCCAGATCCTGTCAAGTGTAGGGCAAATGAGATTAGCTCGGTTGGTTAGAGCTAATAATAACAAGGTTGTGGGTTTGATCCTCATATGGGCCATGCACTTAAGAGCTGGATTCATTAATCTTTGTGGGTCCCTTCCAACTCAGAACATTCTGTGAAGTGGCCTGAAACCTTCCAGATACTGACAAGTTGTAGTTCTCCTCAATTATAGCATACTACTCGCTATTTTAAGTGCTGAGAAGACATAAATTGGTGGCAAAGGGATTCCTCTTAGATTTTCTCAGTCTGTTCAATACATATTTTGAAGAGACATTAAAAGTTATGAAGGAGGCTATGTTTATATTTCCAGCCCATGTCATACAAATGCTCTGTCTCAAGAAAATTTACTCTTGCACCCTTGAAAGTCTGCAAGGGTTAGTGTTTTCTCACTAAGCCTGGAAAGCTTTGAAAATGACAGATGGAGAGTTTCAAGATTGACTATCACTTGACCTCACTGATTTCTATGAATTCCTCACCAGAGAACGTGTTCCTCACAGTCTGTTAAGCGTGGCAGAAACCAACTTCAGCACAAAATGCTAATCCGTAGTTGTTTTATAATCCAACACCAGAGGGGGAAAGCTGGCATTGAAAGAAGTGTTTGAGGATTACAGTCTCATTTAAAGCTTTTAAAACACATGCTGAAAATTAGGCATGAGTGGATTCTTTGACTTAAGCAAAAATTATTCATCTGCTTAAACTTAAAAACATACATATCTTATGAACCGGATCAGGTCAACAAAATTTCCCACCTTTCTGCATAGACCATTGATACAACTAAATGTTTACATACCTTTCTGTCAAGGGAATGATTAAAAAAATGGTATAGCAAATCAAGTTCAAATATATCTGTGTTATGGAGTAATCTCAGTGTTATTTTTCAAGTGGTCTGAGAGATACTTTGTAAGAAATCATGTGCTTTGCGATCATCAGGATGCACAGCAGTTAGGGATCTGACTATTTCATAGAACAAAAGAACCAAGCTATTATCTTCAAGATGCACACAAGCTGAGATATTTGCCTGAGCAGCTTACACTGAAATGTGCCAAAAATAAAAATAAACATTTGAGACATCCAAAAGAAATAGCAAGATGAACCATTTCACTTAGTTGGTACGTATTATAGGAAGAAATGTTCTGTAGTGTTAAAGCAGACCAAGAAAGGTTTTATTGGTCTGTGGATGCACATAATGGGAGCATTGCAAAGCATAGAAATGATACAGAGGTGAATGAATTTCATTCAGTGATGGGTGAAATTGTCACTCTATATGAAATCTCTGCAGTCTTCTGTGATATTTCTCTGTGAAAGCAGAAGATAAATATCAAAAACTTTTGTTGCCTTTGCTTTTTGGACGATGCAGTGATGTCAACTTCCCCAAGACATGTGAAATCATCTTCACACATGTTCTAATGCATTGCTTCCCATGTGCAGGGCAAGAGTTACCTAAGAAATTTCAGTAATAGAATAAAATTTTTTAAAAGTGCTGTGCTAAAACACAAACATACATATTAAAATATGTTAATAGCATGTCAAGCTACCTCTGCCACTCTGCTTATGAGGTAAGAGGTTTTCAATAAGTGCTATTGAAATAGACACGGAAAGATATCAGAGAGCAGCTGGTCACAAGCATACCTTGTTTATTTTTATCTCCCAATCACAGATGTTTAGAAAGTCTATGGATTGCTCTAGGGGTCTGCAAACACTAATCAAAGCAAACATATGATTGGTAGTCTTAATTCACTATACTAGGGTCAATGCCATCAGTGGAAACTTTTATAAATCAAAAAAGGTGGAAGACACAATATAACACAGTGTAACAGTGGGATTTCACAGAGCACACTCTTCATTAATCCACCCCAAACACATTAGCATGAATGATTAGCCAATATGCAGAGTCTTGCTGACTTCTCTCTCTTAGAAAGAGAAACTCATGATGTAGTCAAGTACTGCTTGCGTACAATCGTTCTTTTTAAGGATTCTTCTTTTTAAATTTTGCTTCCCTCAATACAATAAAAATAAACAAGAGGAAGTTTATTCTTCTAGCAGCCCAAGATGGCTCAGTTTTCTGTCTCGCTCTGAGCACCATTGTACCAGTGCATCCTGAACTTTCTCCTTGTTTTTCTGGGTTTCCCACCAGTGGTTTTTCACTCCTTTGTTTCTTTCTGACAAACAAAACTCAGAAGCGAAACTGCCACATTGCAGCCCCAGCCCCAGAAAGCCACAGATCCTGGGGCTCAGCTTCTGTTCATCCCGCTCCAAAACTCTATGTAATGTTCCTGTCATTTCACCTATCCTACTCTGTACTAGGCTAAAATGCTTTTTATGGTGGTTAGCACACCTATTAACCTCTCAGGTATTCAAGATCTTTCTTTGTCCAGCAGCAGCTGCTGGTAGCCATCAGCCTTCCCTAGCCTGACAGGTTTATGTGGAAGCTGCAATGTTCAGAGGGCTGGTGACCAGGGATTTCTGACAGTGAACTAAGCACGGAAGTAGCCTGTGGTAGAAATCCTACAGCAATTTCTGGAGGACTGAAAACCTTAAAAAAAATCTATTCAGTTTTGTATTACAGCTCCAAGAGTGGCGAATGATAGTGTAAAGTGAAGAGAATTATTTGGTTTTGACCTGTTGTGTTTCTTGGATCATGTGGAAGTTTCTCAAAAAGGGAAATTTGCTGCCACCATGTCAAGAAGGCTTCATATAGCAGCAGCTTTTGTAGAAATTTTTTGGGGATCAGAGGTATTTTACGTTAGAAGTTCTCACCCTTCTCAGCATTTGATTTTCTTTTTATTCTGTTATTCCAAATGAAGTACAGACAACCTAAAGATTTCTTACAGAGGAGATCTCTTTCTGCATCACAGCTGGAAAAAGACACAGTGATTAGTCCTGCTCTCTGTGTGCCTCTCTCCATATCTGGGCCAGAAGCAGCGAGAAAACTGAGAGGGGAAAAGTCACCTGAAACTAATGGGTATAGAAAAGAGGGCTTGCTCACAAACTTCTAGCAGAGATGGTGTGTTCCACATTTGACAGTTACCACTAAGAAGCTGGGGATGACAGCATGCAATTACAATTTCCCCCTAATTCTTCTGATGCGCAAAGAATAATGCACAAAGAAATAAGAAGGAATACAAAAATCATGAAGAAATAAAGCATAGCCAGAGTAGAAAGCAGAGCTATATTTTTGTTACTGCACCTGCCTGCTCAGTCACCTTCCATTTTTATTTTCAGCTGTCGAAGCTGAGAAGCTGAAGTACAACTTTTGATGTTCAGAAGCACAGGACTGAATGTCAGGGAGCAAAGTGATACTCCTTTGGAGGGGAAAAAAAAAGCAAAACAAAACCATAAATCAACATAAAAGTAATATGCCTTTATCTGGTACTTTTTTGGGGGTCATTTCTGAGAAGAACATTCAGAAACTGCAGACAGCACAGCAGTGGTTGGGAGAAACCTAGAGAGCTGATCTGAAAATCTAAAGAAAATCACTGTTTCAGATCCTTCATCTGTTTAGTATCCTGTCACTGTCTTCTTGCTGTACAGTAGCCAAAGGATCAAGTAATTTATAAGTCTATAATGAGGAAGGCAAAGCTCAGAAATCTGCTTCATATCTAGAAGTTCAGTATGTGTCAGACTGAGGTTGTGTCTTTGCCCTGACAGACACAACTCCAGCTGCCAAATACAAACCTTCTTTTGGATTTTTTAACCTGCTCCCTGATCTGCCACATGTTCTCATCAATAACCCATCCAGACTTAGACCAGAAAGCCAGAGGACTTTATACGTGCTGGCAAACCTTGCACCGAAGTATGGACTCAAACCTGCTTCTAGGAGTGTGGTCAGAGCATTCCCATCATGGCACAGCACTGACATTCTTCTTGGCCACCTCAATTCCAGATGGCCAGCTCAGCATGGCAGAAAATCCAGCTGGCCAGAAAATCCCCTTCATTTTCCAACTTTCCAAAGATCAAGTCTTATTTTACCACATTTTCAGGTGATAAAACAAGGGCAGGTGGAAGACACATGTTCAACACTGTCTGACAGAAAGTATTTGCTGATGGTGTTGCTGAATAACTTGCACAGTGCAGCAGTTCAGTGTGCCCAGATCTCTTCAGCCCAAAAGTTTTGTGTGTGAAGCCTGCTCACACAAAGAGCTCAACCACCAATTCCAGTGTGGAATATTGTGTGGAAAACCTTATCAGCGGAGCAGAGGCAAATGCGCTGTGCAGCGCTGTACACCTGTGCCAGCAAAATGGAATGGTCACCAGGGGACCTACATAAGATGTGGAGAAACAGAGGATGTTGATTTCTTGAGAATAATCTTCCTTAAACATCAATCTATTTATTCTCTGATCAGTTGTCTGTGGAGACTGAGCAAGAGAATACTTAGTTTTATCCTTTGCAGATAGAAGCAGGTTATTCAGAATAGTCATCTTTATTAGTAAGACTTTCCAAACTGCAATAGCCCATCCCATCCAGAATATGTTGCTAAATTTAGAAACAGCCAAAGCTATTGCTGCCACTGATGTAAGACATCACTTGATTTCTTGTGGGGGAAATGAAAGAGGAAGAAAGGGAATGTAATGGCTGCAAAACCTGATGTGTAGTCAGTTCAAAGACATTTTTTCCTTGTCAGAATGGGAAGTGGTAATTTAATTTTATATCCAAGCCACAGAAAGCTTTGTATTAAGATAAACTGGTGCTTGATTGCTTGATGCACACTATAATTTAGGTTGGAATTTTAGAAGGAAAATGTCCTCTTTTACTATTTTGTTAGTCTTACAGTTTCTCTGTAACTGGCTGCACACACTACTTTGCTAAATAATTTTTTACTTGCTTTTTTCAAATAAATATACACAGATTTGGGTGACATGGAAATATAAAAAATGCAAAACTACCCAGTTAATTTTTAAATAACTGCTCTGTATCCAAATAATGAAGAAAGACTTGAAGACAAGTCAGCATAAAACACATGGCTCAGGAAAGCATGCTGAGAAACATAAGAAATTCGGGTGTAAACACACTTTCCAGCATTTGTAGAGATACAGGACATCCAGCTTATCAAAAGGATCAAATGTGTTCTGAGATTTGTACAAAAAACAAAACAAGAAACAAATGACATTTCATGCAATGCCAGGGGGTTTTTTACAAGGAGGTTGGAGCTCTTTGGAACAGATTTCCTTTGAGCACTTCAGATAACATTTTTCCTGCTGGCTGAGAACAGTGTTTGATAGGGAACAGTAGATTTTAGGTTTCTGAAGATTTTTTTTTTGGTTTTCTTGCATTGTACAATAAAAAGAAGGTAGATCTGAAAATTTGCCACCTCATTTTCCTGTTGCTTCTGTCATAGCACTGCTGCACTTCAGTTCAGGGACTTTGAAATCTTTAAAGTCTCTGGAGCTGGAGCCTGCCATGTACAAAAGGCGTGAGCTTTCCTCTACCCCAGAGGTGGAAGCTGCCAGGAAAAGGCTAATAGCTTTTTGCAAGCAAAGGAAAGCCTCTGATGTTTTCTCATCTAAGAGACTATAACTGAAGCTACCCCTAGCCAAGTAAGCATAGGATTGTGTTCTTTTTCCTTTCCCTGGGTTTTGTGGAAGAAAAACCCACAGTTTGCCTGGATCTGACTTTCCATCAGTTACTTATGTTGCCGAGAATGAAGATCTTTCTCCATCCCTAGTGCCTGTCTTTCTTTATTCCAACATGATTGTCTCAAAAGCAGAGCCAGCAGGAGGGAACGTGCTTGCTGTTCAGGTCCTGCAAACCACAGTGCAGCCTAAGCTGCCAGTTTGGATGATTTTGCAGGAAAATGCACTGAGAATGATGAGGCAGGCACACTCTCTGCCTGTACACCCTCTGCACACCCTCACTGCAGGGTGATTCCTCACAGCTGGGGGAAGGAACTTCTTGTACCATTCCAACCATTGCCTCTGTAAGTGTGGGTTGAGAGTCCATAGCTGCTGTCTTCTATTCATTTAAGTAAACCAGCAAAATATGTCAATTCAAATTAAGACCTAAATCCATTAAACTCTAATCATGGAAATGCTGGACCTGGTTTCCAGCAGAGTAATGTTACTTTTTACATTTGCTGGCACAGAACAGAAAAAATGTGACAAGGCAAGTGTGTGACACGTTGCACTTGTATCATTCATCTGCTTTCTTCTTCCTTGTGTGCTTTCAGTGTCAAGTCACGCAGGAAATTTTTTTACTTCTTTTACAATATGTTATGACATTTTTTTTTTTTTCCTTTGGCAGGCTGTTTGAACAGTAGACTTCTGCAGAGCCTAGTCTGTGATCCTCTGACATGAAGTTGGGGTCTCATCCAGTCTCACCCAAAGTTCAGCCCACCTTGTGCTACTGCTTTCTTAAGGAAGAGAGTTTCCCTTTAGTTTGCCAGCATGAATGGTTGCAAAACAAAGTATCTATGTGAACTCAAAATTGGAAGAGAAGACTCTTGCAGGTTTTATTCTATAGCTGCAATAATAGTGATGCCATACTGCTGTTACTGCACGTCTCAATATTTTAACATATCGAGGCCTTTCTGCAGGGTGTGTTATAAAACCACCCAAAGATATTACAGCAATAGTTGTCTACTGCTGATTCTTAATTGCTGAGGGTAAATGCTTCTCTTCAGGAAAGGACTTTAAACCAAAACATTTTTATTTCCTCCAGGCGTCTTGCTACACCTAAGAGCCATTCACAGTCTGGAAATGTTCTTTTTTTGGAAACAAAATTTAACACTGTCTTTGAGCTACATACCTGAAGAACTTTCTTCTTCTTAAAAGCACCTGTGCTTCCCTTCCTTAATTTCACTTGCTCTCTCCAACTGAGACCACTTTTCATGTTTAGTCATTCAGCAACTGGCATTAGTTCTGGTAGGGACAGAGTTCCTTTTCTTGATTTTTGGGTATTTTTGTTTGTTTGTTTCATTTTGGTTCTGTCAGACTTGTGAGCAGTCTTTAGTTAAAAAAACCAGACTTTCTGTAATTTGTCAAGTGTCAGAGGATGTAACTTGGCCAGTAATAGGACATCTTCATCTCTTGCATTAAAAGACAAAATTTTCTTTTATAGAAATGTCATTTAAAAAGAAGGAAATAATTTAATTTTTACTACACTTTATTTCTCTTTGAGATGAAAAATACATTTCTAGAAAACAGAATTCAAGTTTCAACAGACTGGCACTTGTGTGAGAGCCTCTGGATCTATACAGGGTATGTGTTACCTGTGCAAATTGATATTTATGTATTTAAAATCATGTGTAAACCAATTCTGTGAACAACTTGCAGAAGGTTTCAGGCTTCCAGTTGTATAAATACGTCTTTGACTTTTAACTATATTCCTTTCCCTGATTATTTAAATCCCTGTGATGGAAAGTAGTAATAACACCGCTGTAGACTATGTAAAATAATAACAAGAAAGACTGAAACAATCTGTCTAATCAGGAAGGAGTTATTATAAATAGCATTGATATTTTCAATTTTTTTTTTTTGATAACTTTTTATGTATTCACTATAAGTCTTAGAGGAACTGATGCAGACATCAGGTGCGCAAGTACCATTTACAGAAATTCATGCATGGTTTCTTTTTTTTCCCCAAAAAAAATCTACAATAGGAACCATGCTGTACCCTTGTTTCTCAGAGTAAACAAGTGTATTGCATTTCAGTCTACAGAAGATGAGGGATATCTTATCTCCCACAATGCATCAAATCCATCAATTTCTTTTATCATTTTGTTTCCTCTTGACTATGTTTCCTTTGTTTTCTCCTCTATTTTTCAATATTTTGTCCTTAACTGCTTTCATGAGTTCACTTGCATCAATAGTCACAGATATGCACTTCTACTAATCCAGCAAAGAGTTTTGTGCTTCTGCTTTTGCTACTTTTAGTCTTCCAGTTCATGAATACATCTTCCATTGCTTTCTGAAATTTTCATTTCCTTATCCACTTCTACTGCTACCACATTTCTTTTCGCACTTCATCACCAGACTTTCTTTTTTTAATTATCTTACTGCTTGTTCTGTATTCTTGTCCGTGTACTCTAGCTTTGTGCCCATCTTTGCACTAGAGCTCAATTATCTGCAGCTCTGATTTGGTTGTATTCAATATCTCATGTCTGCCTACTTCACCTTGTGTTCTCACTTTATCTGTTTGTTATGGAAACGTCATATCTGAAGCTTTTCATAGCCATAATTTCTGGCTCTGGTACATCAAATTTGTGCTTTGAATTAACAGAACTTGTGTAGGTCATTTGGATTAGGTTCATGGGGTGTCCTTTTGGTTTACTAGGGTTTAGGTGGGGGGTTTTTGATTTTTTTAGGGTTTTTTTTGTTTTGGGTTTTTTGAGGTTTTTGTTTATTGATTAATTGTTTCACCAGCCTTTCAAATTTTGTTTTCTGCTTCTCCTGTAAGTAAGTGGATTTTTTATAGGTCGGCTGCTGTAGTTAATAGCGCATAGGAAGTAATGCTAATCCGTTAAAATAAAGATCACATAGAGCAGATGTCTATCACATCTAGCCCTTAATTTCGAGTCATTTTCAAACTAGGAACTACAAATAAAACAGCAGGCTGTGAAAAAGGCTATGAAGGGAATTGTGGAGCAAAGCCAAGCCCACCATAGTAGAAACACTGCTATGAGAATATCGATAGATGCCATTGGCAGAGGTTGGAAATGACATTCCCTTTCCCCTACAAGCCAGCAAAAAGGAAGACAATGTGTTCTGGTTTTTTGAATTTTTTCTAAAAATAAAGGAGAGAATAATAAATCGAGGAATTCTGAGTAGGAGCTGCTTCTCTCAAAGCTAAGCTGCAATGAACTGAGAGCTTTACAAACCGAGGACATTTTGAATGCTGGTGGTGCTGGAGGCAGGGAGCATCCAGAAAGGAAACAAGAGAGTCATCTTGAGGGGACACAGGGAACGAGAGTCCTTGAACCCTGAAGCTTGACTGAGCAGCAGATGTGGGTTTATCTGAGGCGCTGAGCTGCCTGCTGTTTGTTTATCCTACGCTTCTCAAGGAACCTGCACTTTGTGCTTATTTTCTGTAAATAAACAAGATTACACCAAATGATATACCTGACTTCTATTTCATCTTAAGAGGAACAACTTGCCGGGATGTATTGGCTAACTGCTTCAGAAAAGTGGGTAATAGTATGAATTTGTAGTGTAAATTTAGAGAAGGCGACAAAGTTGATTTGAAAGATAGAATACAGTGGATGACACCCATAAATCAGTGCTCTACATTCACATGGCTTTTAAAACTGGCCTGTCTCTAGTTAGCTGTTTAATATTTCTCAGCAATATAAATTTATTTTTAAAAAAAAGGTCTAGAGCCCCACTTGAGATCAAGCTTCCTATCCTAAAGAAACTGTAAATAGGGAGAAGAATACTGTTCCTGTATGACACAAGGGGCAATTTTCAAACAAACATATGAAAAAAAATATTAATGAGACTTTGAACTAATGCGATTTAAAGTTGCCTAAAAGTACTGTCATATTTGTCTTGTATCTTTCACATGTCCAAATATTTAATGCATCATCATGAAGAATTTTAAAAGGAAAACAGTCAAATGCAAACTTTTTAGGATTGCTTTGTCAAGCAAAATCACCTTTGTGTACTTGCAGGAAGATTACTCTAGTTTGTCCTTCAGCAGTAAGCATGCTAGAATCTGAATAACAGTAACAAATCTGACTTTAGAAGGTGCTAATGTCTTCTTCTGTTGACATGGGTCAGGTAGTGCATGTAATTGATGTTCTGTCACAGTGAGCACTGACTGAAAATTGGAATATTTGTTGAGAAGTTCAGGCATTTTGAACAAAAAAAGTGACACTTCAGATCATTTAATTCAAGTGTTGCATTTCAATGAATCAAAAAACGATTGTTCTCTTATGAAAGACTGTATTTTTGAAGAGGTATTTTAAGCAATCAGACTTCTAAGTTTGAATGGCTCAACCAAATTGTCACCTTTCTAAAACACAGTTTCATCACAAAATGACATACTCTCAAACAATAATGATCTCTGAGCAATGGTAATTTCCAGTTAGCCAGAAGAAAAAATAAGTGACACTACGATAATTTAAAGTCTCCTATAAACAATCCATTTAGTAGAAGACACTCCCAAAGACACATCCCCCTTCCACTTGATTTCATTGTTGTCCCTTTGAATTGTGAATTGACAATTATGTCAAGTAATCATTTGCCCATTCCCATTAACAATGAATGGTGGTCCTTGTGACTGCCCTACACAAGTGAGTTGTCCAGCTCTACTCTCGTTCATTTTTATGATCTATAGCTATGAATGTAGATAGGCAAAAATGCTAGCTTTGTGATTTATCACAGAGGCAAGCAAGGAGCTATGAAAGGGAAACACCCACTGCAAAGGCAACAGGACCTTTCAGATCATTAATGTTAAATGGCAGCTTTGTCTGAGCGAGGAAGAAAAAAGGGTGAACACATCTTGCAGAACTTGTCTTTTTTGATAAGCAGTAATAACAAAAATCTCAAGATGCATAGATAATATTTTGCCCTGCTGACTATTATTTGGTTTTAATTTTTATAATTGAAAAACCCCACCTTATATCTATAACCTTACAGCTCCTCTCATCTTAAGCAGGAAAATAATTCCTATTCTTTAAAATTCCAGATTTCTGTGCTTTGCAATACTGTGCTAGACATTTACTGCTGGAAGCAATTAGCAACAATTGAAGAAATTGCTTCATTCTGACAAGAAATGAATGAGTTGCCATCTACGCTTCTCATTAAAAAACTAATCTGAAAAGCCACTGTTGAAAGTATTTTGCAGCATTTTGTCAGCTACCTTTTGTTGTTTTGTTGTACCTTTTGTGGACCTTGACAGGCTTCAGAGGCAGACTCATGCAAACCTCATGAAGAGCAACAAGGTTGAGCAGGTCTGCACCATCACAAACACAGGCTGGTTGGTGAATGGGTAGGGCCATGAAGATGCTCATAGGGCTGCAGCACCTCCATTATGAAGACAGGGTGAGAGAGCTGGTGCTGTTCAGCCTGGAGAAGGGAAGGCTCCAGAGAGATCTTAGAGCAGCAGCAGCCTTATAGTACCTTCAGGGAGCTACAGGAGACCTGGAGATGGAGAGTTTTACAAGGGCATACAGTGAGAGGACAAGGGAAAATAGCTTGAAACTGAGAGACAGTAGATTTAGATTGGATATTAGGAAGAAATTTTTTACTGTGAGGGTGGTGAAGCACTGGAATAGATTGCCCAGAGAAGCTGTGTGTGCCCCATCCCTGAAAATGTTCAAGGCCAGGCTGGATGGGGCCCTGAGAAACCTGGTCTAGCAGAAGGTGTCCCTGTCCATAGCAGTGAGGTTGGAACTAGATGATCTTTAAGGTCCCATCCATCCCAAACCATTCTGTGATTTATTCTGTGATTCTCTGGTCAAGAAACCTACAGTGACCTGGTCTCAGAGCACTAAAAATCCACCCTTGAAATTTGTTCTCTCCTTTGTAGGAGATGTTAAGAGCTCATTTTCTCTCCGTGCTGCTTGCTCTGTGGCATGTAAGCTGAGCCTCTGAGCTTTCTGCCCAGGGCCTGTGAAGGTCAGTGCCTTTTTAAGATTTTAGTTTGGAGACAGCAGGAGATTGCAGATTCTGTCAGAGTTGTATTGGTTACAGTTTCTAATATTTTGACTGATAAAAGTAATTTCACAACATCTTGCCATACCTGTTGTTGATAAATGCTATTTCACAATTCTTCAAAGAAAAAAAGATGCCTCATGTCCCTGACATCATACGTATGTATATATATAGATAAAGACCAGATTTTTCCAGATATCAGGAATTTTGCTCTTACTGCTTGTTTATTTTTAAAGTTTTTCCTAATTTTTTCAGAGCCTCTTTCCAGTGTGGCCAGTTCACACATTTTAGCTTGTGAAAAACACAGTCATACTATTTTTAACTTATTAGTAAAAGTCACTAATTTAATTTCAAAAACTGGAGCTTTGCATATAGCTATAATAGAGACATAACTGGTTAAAGTATATGTTTCTACACAGCAAACAGCAATAAGTTAATAACAGATTCATCTGATGCCAAATAACCTTCTTGAAAACAGAATATCCTGAGACGCTCTACACTATGCCTGCGAGTGTCAGGTGAAGGTTATTTCTAATTTTGTGAAAATTTTTGCCCTATTGGAATGGATTTAATCAGCCAGGGAGATTGGATTAAGCATCTGTTTACTGAGAATAAAACACAGAATCAAAATATTGTTCGAGTCAAGAAGGAAGGGATGCTTCGTTTGCTTTTTATGTCATAAGATGAGTTTTAAAGACCCCAGGAAAACAGTGTGTATTCATAAATATAAACCACTTCAAGAAGTAATTTTATTGTTGAAAGTTCTTGTTGTTTTCTGTTGTTTACTCCCTCCAGAACTTCTATGTGACTGCAAATTCCGAGGTGAGTGTTTACACTGAGGATGAATGAAAGGTGGTTGTGGGATGCCCGCACCCCTTGCAGACCCAGAGCATCAGCCGGCCCCACATGTTGGTTCCCAGCCCCATTGTCTGCCTTTCTTAACAGTGTCACTAGAACGACCCCTTTGCCCTTGCACAGCTCTGCTGAATGCTACTCAGCTTAGGGACCCAGTATCTCCTTGTCTGCCTGGGGTCTTCCTTCCTATTCCTGATAACCACCTGTCAGATGCTGGTGACAACATGCCCCACTGCAAGGAAGAAACATCGCAGACCTTTGCTTTCTCTGTTTGTATGTTCCCCAGGGATGGTGACAACATGGAGATGGGGAATGAGAGATGTCTGTGATGACATGTCTGGGTGAGAGACAGTAAATTTTGTAGCTTCTGCAAAAATAAGGTAGCTGTGCCTCTGTTTGTTACAGAATTTATGTTAGTTACAGCTTGGACTCAGCCTTAAAGTTACTTTTCTAAGCACCACGTAGGTCTTAGTATCTTTTTAAAATATCTCTTAACTATTGTGTATTGTTATATTTAAAAAAATATCAAATATTCAATTTTCAGTTGTTCTGGGTCATTAAACAAGTTACCATTTCTTTTTCTTATCCTGCAGCTTGACACTCTAGCATCTACTGTGGCCTATTTCTTGGAATAAATATATGACTGTAAATGGTGAGAAAAATGATAAATTCCTCAGGAAATCTTAAGATTTGCTGTACACTTATCCAGAATCAGAACAATTTTTCTTCCTCACAGATGACAACTCTCATCAATCTTTTGCAGATAGACAAATGAAAACATACGTTGTGATCCATGCATACTATTATAGCCACAGGTTGCTGGTAAAAATTTTTTTAAGTTCAGCTAGCTGAAACTTTGTGCCTTCTTCCCTAATAGAAGCTTTCTCTCTGCTCCACCTGTGATGCTGGCAAGCCCAAAGGCTAGGATCTAGCATTTGGGTTTGTTTCTCTCACTGCTTTTGAAAGGAGACTGGTAAAGGATATCTATATGCCTTTGTGGTCACAAACGCTGTCAAAAACCATGAGATTTGTACAGAAAAGGCAGCGTCTGCTTCAGCCACCTTCGTGATATATTAAGAATCCCCTTTTTCCTGCTCAGAAGTGACAGACAGGCTTGACCCTTAGTTTCTATATGTCACCTCTCATACATTTTAAAATTCATTATAATCTTGGGTACACTTTTCAAAACCACTAATGGCTACATCACGGTTCGCATTTCCCAGCAGACACTCTGAAGTGAAGGATTTTCAGCACACCTGAAAGTTCACCATTTCTGTTCCAAAAGGTGTTATTCCTTCTTTTGCTTTCTGTCTCAGTGTTTTTTTCCTCTCTCTCCTTTCCACCTGCCCTCCAGCTGAAGCAGCTGTTTCCTGAGGCCTGATTTCATTTTGTAATGATTATTTCAGAGCCTCTGTGATCCCTAGTCTCCAGTTCTGTAGACAAAGTTTTCTCTGTTGTGTTGTTTATTTACCCACTCATCTGAACTCCTAGAGAGTAAAAGATGTGGAATAATGCATCATTCAGAAAGAAACTGTTCATGTTCCCGCTTTGCACACTGTTACCAAAATATCATGTATTTTATTAACAACACAAGTAATTCCAGTAGATATTACTGTATCAAAAATGCCTGCAGAAGTGGACCTAATATACTATTTATTGCCCTTTAACTTAGCACTTGTACTTAAATGACAATAGTCCCATGTTTTAATGTCCCTTACCACACACTTTTATACTCCAACAAATATTTTCACTGTGCTATAAACTGTAGGTGATATGAGATTTCTCTCTTCTTTATAGATTAAAAAACTAGGCAAAAAGAGCCCAACTAGATTTGGATTTTGTTTTAAAAAAGAAATGTCTATCTACAATGTGTAGATACATATATTTATATTTTTATATTTATGTATGTATGAACTGGGTTTGATTCTATCGTCTCCACTGAAGTCAGTGAAGCTGGTTTGGTTAAGTGACAGAAGCTAGCTGTGTATGACACAGTGTGGGTATGTGTATTTCCTCTGTGAACTGCAAAATATTCAATGGGACTAATATAAAATACAATAAACTGATGTAATTTGGAACAATGCTTTCCTTGGTGAAGGAGAAAAGCAATCAAATGAATAAAATAGCTGTAATAGAGCTTATTGCACAAATAAGAAGCTTATGTCAAAAAAATGTGATCAGTCAGAGAACAGTTTATGTGCTGTATAGTATAACTGTACACTGAGAGATAGAAAAATCTCCTTTCAGAGATTGTTTCTAGCCCAAATTGTTCATAATTCTTCAAACAAAATTTAACATTGACAAAAATGCTCTGCCACAGTGTAAGGTCAGAGCAGGCACTCATATTGTTGGAAAATACCTCTGTTACAGATGTTGCAAATGGAACTGCCCCTCTTGGCTCTATAAGGCTCCAGCAGCCTCTGATTCTTATTGTCTCCACCTACTCTTAGCCTCATTGGTCATCAAAGCATCTTCTTTGACTTCCTTTCTTAGCACTATGTAAAATGATGTTCACGTGCATGTTGTATGTTTACCTCCTCCTTTTTTTTCTTTTCCTTCTGCATTTAGGAGAGTGCCTTCAAGACCAGTCTCTTGGGGATGTTCCTAGGCTCCCTGGACAGCTGTTTCTATGAAATGACTTTGCTAATTTTAGACACAAAGTGTGCTTTTGTTCTCTTTTCCAAATTGCATGTGGGAGTGCAAGGAAGAAGAGAATCAATTTTTTTATTTTCTCTTTGAAATGTGCACCTATTAGTATATTGGTGAAGGTCATCATCATCTGAGGAGGCTGAGGGGGGAGCTTGAGAGCTTGATTTTTCCAAGGTATTTCCTCTCCATATGTCCATAATATTTATATTTAATTGGTTGGCAGCCTTTTAGTCGTGTGGCAACCCAGCCCAGCAGTGAGATCTTGAAATTTCTGGTGAATGGCCGCTATACATGTGGAGGTTGGATGTGATTGTTTGGGCTTGATGATCAAGAGTGGGACTCAGAGGTTTTAGGGGTCTTTTCCAACCTTAAGGATTCTATGAAAGACCCATGAAGAAAGAGTCCACTGTGTCATAACCCTTCCCAGTCCAGACCACACACATGTGGGAAGTGAAAAACATCCAGGATAAGGTGGATTGACTCTTCATGCCAGTGTTCTCCCTGGGGGTTTACCCAGCTAGGGAGCTTAACAGTTCAACTCTTCTCAAAAAAAAGACAATTATGTTTTATCAAAGGTCACCAGGAAGACCAGGAAAAGCCTCTGTGTATGAAATTCAAGGCACAGTTGAGAGTGGTATTCAAATGTTGGTGGATACTAGGCATAAAAAAATGGCACATACACTGGTTTTTAGGTCTGGACTTTGAATAAGCATGAGATATTTTGAGTGGCAACTGCTTTTGGAGAAAGTTGTTAGATATGTTTCAAAGGAGAAAATAATCTGTCCCTTCTGAGACCCAGTTAAGGAAAACATGGCAGTGTTGGTGTTACTGGGTATCTCTGAGTAAAACCATCTTTGGCTTTTGTGTAAAAGAAAATATTTAGGTATATATTTACACTGTTGTTGTGGTTTAGCAACCATATTCTACAATTTAGTGTTCTCACTGAAAACCATTCCGCCCCTTCCCCTACACACCTTCCAACTGGAGGCACAAAAGGGAAGATCATGGGTTAAGATAAGAGCAATACTGTAAACAGCAAGGAGATAAGAAAATGTAGAGTAAGCACAAAAATATTAACAGAAGGTGTAAGAAGAAGAAATTATTTACACAGAAAGCCCCTGCAATAAACAAATGTCAAACTGTTCAATCTGCCACGTTTTCTCAACCTGAAGGAGACCCTTGTCCGCGGAAAAGAGAGAAAGTCTCTTCCCCCTGCCTCCTGCAAATGATATGAGGTGGTATAGAATAACACCTATATGAAGAATGAAATAATTCTTCAAGAGAACTGTTTTAAAATTATTTTCAAACTAGAACGTGTGTCATCAGAGTTTTTATTCCTCCTTTTCAGAGACAGCTCTATTGCTCGTATGCTTCTCTACTAACAATAAGCTTTCTGTGTAAATAAGCAGGGCCCCAAAAAGCCAGCTTGCTACAGCAGGAGGTAAGAACAGCAAACCAAAGGTTATTGCAACATTGCAGTGGGAATGCTATGCCTCAAATAATATAAGATATTCATGCACAAAATGTCTACAAAGCTCCATTTTTAAGAAGGCAAGGTCAAGTTGTATAATTTTATAAAGTGTTTTTTTACAAAACTGAGCTGTTTTCTTTGCATGTTGTTAAAGCATTAAAGTGTAACTTTTAAATAGGAAATAACAGAATGGACAAATAAACATCTACTAGGGTTTTTTAATTGGTGCTAAATTTCTAAAACATAAAATCAGTTTCATCTTTATTATTTTACTTCTACATGTACATCATGGTGGTAATGTATAATTAAACTACAGTATGGTTATCACTTTTTGTGTTTGATGAGGTAGATGGAGAAAAAGGAAGACTTCAATAATTACTAATATCCAAAGTCAAGGGGTCAGGCCATTACTTCCTCTAAAAAGTGTTTCTCACCACTAATAGCTCCTCTAACTTGAATGGAAGAAACTGTTGGCCTTATCTTCATTTAAATTACAATATACAGACTCTTAATATGACTCAAAGTAAAACAAAATTTGGCTCACACCCTTTGGAAATATCCAGTGGTTAAAAAAAGTAATCCAGAATATTTTAATTAGTTGAGGTATTTTAGGAGGAATTCACATCTTGGGTAAATTAGAGCAATCCCTGGAGGGATTCCCAAGTGGGCAAGTAGGAGGAAAAATTGACATTAATTATTGTTTTAATGGAGATTTTATAGAATAAGAGAGAGACTTAAATCCAAACACATTTCTGTCAGAACACAAAATGGATCTGAATCACAAAATGCAAATGTTGTGTGACCTCCATCCCAAAGTCTCATGCTGGCATGTGGGATTTTGAGCTAACAAAACCTGTAGAGCAAGCAGTACGCACCTGGGGAAAATACCCATGATATAAAAGGCGAAATGAGGATCAATACCATTAATAGATCACTTTCCTCAGAGATATTTCCAGGCCATGTATTTGAAGCAGATTAATAGACAAGTCTAGATTGTTTCAGTAAGCAATTTGGATGAAGCTTGATTCACCTTGAACAGAAAGACAAAAGACCTGACACAATTCACACAAACTCACACAAACTGTGATCCGGATTCTGTTCAATGTGGAAATTTAAAAAGAATAGGAAGTGCAAAGAAGAGAGACCTCTCAAGCAGGGAAGGAACAAGTAATGTGAGGATTTTGACATTTTATTTTCCTGCTAAACTCCTCTAAAAAAATTGTCATTTGGTTCTTGCAAACAGGGACTCCAGCTGTGTATAGCAACTTGGTATGTACTCAGAATTTTACATGAATGGAATACACAACTGACAATCTGACCTGTGTTATTTTCTAGTCATTCAAGTTCTGGCTGCAGGCAGCTGAAGGCAAAGGTTTTAACTAGAAATAGTTTGACAATATGGCAGAAAGCTTCTAAAAATTGTGTTCCAGAAAATACATGCTTGGTTTTGCAATTCTTTGTGTCAAGTGTTATCAAATTTTTTTTTTTTTACTCTGAGATTTTCTTCTTTTAATTGCAATTTCTAACCCTGCTCATAAGTGGAAGCTAAATGCTTTTATCTCAATTTAGTTAGTATTTAATACACCTGTGAAAACACAGACATTTATTTATTTATATGAGCTCTTTATGGATCTCTGTGTATTTAAAAAGTATTTAAAATTTGGTGACAAATATTTAATGATTTTAAACACAATAACCTTGATTATGCATTACAATAAGTAATATTTTTTTTTCCCAAATAACAACTTTTTCTCTTTTGTGAAGTATTTTAGCTATGCGATTTAAAGGTAAAATGCTAAAAGGGCAGTTCTCAGAATGAACTGTAAACTGTCAGTTAAACTGAACAGACGGACTAATGAACTGTCTGTTAAAATACACTTTGACATTTTCTGTAACTGGAGTTTATTAGCATTGAAAGAAGTTTGGCACCTAGTGTATAGTCCCAAGTGCCAAATTCTTCTATTCTGACTGTACCATATCAGGTGGGCCAGAGCAATAGGGGCTGGACTGTAAGAAAGTGGATGACTGGAGTAGGATAACAGGAGCTGAGCAAGTACTGAAGTGCACTAAGGAGAGAGAGAGCAAATGCCATCCCAAGAAAGAAAGAAAGAAACTTCTAAAGATATCTGAGAAAACTGAGAAAAAACAAAAAGCTTTTAATGTATACGAATGTCAAACGTTCAAGACCAGATATCTTGAGCAATTTCCAATTTGAGATCGAATTGTAACAGTAATCAGGAGTCCCAATATGAGAAAAGGATTCTCAGAAAAAAAATATTTTTATATATTAAAAAAAATGCAGGTTTGGCAGGCTAAGGAAGGCAACCAATACAGACCACATGTTTTGAGGGGAAGGAACAAGAAATGTTAATACATTGGATAAGTAAGTCTTAAAACTCCTATTAGCATACAGAAATTGAACAAGATCAAACACTCAAAGGAAAGTCTAAATAATGAATTGGAATTTCCTCAGAAGAAACAGGATGAAAAATTTTGCTGGATAAAGAAAAAAAAACAGATTTAAGCAGTATCTGGTTTTTAGACAAACTATATTTGGAAGAAGCAGAACCACCTTTTAGAAAAGTCAATGGAGGATGACTGAATGCATCTAAAATTAGGCTAATGGTGCAGTTTTGGACAACAAGTAAAAGGAGGTCTCTGTGTGAAATTTATTGAAAGAATTATGTGTGAGACCTGGAACATCAGCTTAAATAGTAGTGAAATCTCTATAAATAAACCCTGGTGCACAAGCTTGTGTGCTAGCAGCAACAAAAGATTTGGAGCAAAGTTAGTTGTGTTGAAATAGGGAATGTTTAAAGAAGAGTAGAAGAGAATAATTGTTGCGGTGCGGTTCTGCACCCCTTCTGGGAACAGCTTAATACGTCGAAGAAATCAAGAGGTCTCGTTTTCGTTGATATTTTCAGCAGATTTTATTTCGTGGCCACATGGCCTGGACCCAGCACACAGACTACTTAAGTCACCTGACAATCCCCCAGTTCCCCTCACCGGGGGACACAAAACCACCAACCAGAACACACCGGCAGGGTACATGTGACCGGGGCAGATGCAGGGGCAGGGAGACCCCGTCCCAGATCTCAAATCTCCCCAAGCCTCCCCCCCCCCTCCCCCCAGGGGAATGGGGGGAGGGAAACTCAACAATTCCCCATTTTGTTTTTATTAAGAAGACTTTTCTCAAGGGTTCCAAAATTTAACATTTGAAACAGCAGAATACACACAGAATAACAAAAATAATTTCAAAAGAATACAGGTTACTTCCCTGCCCCCGAGTCCNAGAGAATAATTCCCAGTATAAATGTGTATGAAGGAAGGTTAAAAAAAAGTCAAGCCAAATTTTATCAAAAGGTTCTTTTGACGAAATAAGAGTAGCATACTTCTGTCAATTATTTTTGCTATCTAGAAGTAGCATCAGTAGAAAACCAGGGCTTTTGGATGTCAAATTCTAGTGCTTACCAAATAGGACATATTAAATATTGTTACGATAGTTAAAAGACCACATTCAGTGGTTATGAGATTAAATGGTTTTCTGAGGAATAAGAAAATTGTATTTCACTTCAAGTCCAGGGTGTCCAAGCTCAATAGTGTTAAGGATACTGTTGTAGAAAGTGACAGGAGAATGCTTTAAAAAGCTGAAAAAAATCAGATTCCAATTTGGCATTTTTGAATTTTAGGGCAACATCCTTTAAATGTAATCAGTCACCAACTGAAACAGGATTTGACAGAAAACTTAGAGGCAGACACTTTGATTGTATAACCTCTCCCTTTAACTTAAAGGTAAGTTAGAAAAAGACAAAAATGAAACAGAAAGTGAACTTGGGGAATAGAAACTATCTTGCAGCCTGTACATCTGTGGGACAACACACATGCCAGACAAACGAGAACAAACAGTGACCTTCAGTGAAGTTGTTCCACTGAGGCTGCTATTGAACATACAGAAGGGATTAGAGTCAACTCCTCCTCTTCAGGAAGACACTGCAGGAGTAAGAGGCAAATTCTGAAAATATAAGTGTAGAAACAGAAGCAGCTGCAGAGAATATGGTAAAAGAAGGCACAGTATTGCAGTATTTGAAGAGATGAAGATGGCAAGAGTTCTAGAGGATCCTTCCGGAGACCAGATGAAGGATACAAAAGGACTTCTTGCAGGAGATGGCTGTCAAAGAATCTCTTCTGTATGAGCATAAGTGTCAAGCAGTTAATACAGAATTTATCTTGAATGTAGCTTTGAATATGTCCCTTGAGAAGAAGAAAGGAATACTGATATTTGGGGCAATCTGCAACCACATGTCAAGTGTTATGTTGTCAATGGCATTCATGGCTGAGCCAACAGAACATGAAATAATGGAATAAGCACCCTTTTAAAGGGTGTTGGGAAGACTCCATGGCTAGAAAAACTTAAGGGGAGGTTATGAAACGCATGTCAGGAAAGAGGTTGACCTACTAAGTGTCACTGGAGGGTGACTTTGGTCAGGACGGGGATGTTGGAACTAGAAGATCTTTAAGGTCCCTTCTAACCCAAACCATTCTATGATTCTAAGCGTATGTAGGACTGGAGATGCTTTTTTTCATAAGTTTTAATCTTTCACATCTTCTCCAGGAGTAGTTTGGAGTGTTAGAAGGAGAGGGATCATTGCTTAGAGGGATTCTATTGCTTAGAAATTAGAATGTAACAGAAGCCTTTCCAAAATAGCAAAGGTACTCTGAAAACATCAGTGTTCATTGAATGTCATCAGGTATTTTATTCAGATGGCACAGTGCAGAAAAGTCTTGCTGTGCACAGCTCCATGTATACTCCAAGGGTGCAATTCATATCCTACTATCTCACGCTCCGGGGAAGAAAGACAAAAAAGTGAATACGAAAATGTGGTTTTATTCTTGTTTCACAAAAAGGGCACAGAGAGGTAAATCACTTGCTGTCATCATACAAGAAGCATGTAATTTCTTGAAGTCATGTAAGGACTAATTCAGTACCTTCTGTCACAATAACCTTTCTTTCTTTAGGAGTGCTGCATGACTCTGTAACATAACACATTAAGGTGGTCTCCACTAAGGTCTCTGGTAGGATATGCCGTCTTTCCCACATGAATAAGAGAGTCTTTTGTTTAGCAGTTTGGGATGGTGTTCAATGCAATCCTGCAGTTGGTTAAAATTGGCTACTATTGGCTGCAGAACCAGATGATCTAAAACTAAGCCCACCAGACACCATTTGATCTTCCTCCACATTTTGGGAATAGATGTTGTGAGTGACTAGACTGAGCAAAAGAAATGGATAATTCAGCAGTCAATTAGTCATTGTCATTGTGTGTGCCTGCATGTGGCATTTGTTTGACAGACTGCAAACCACATTAGAAGCGGTAATGAGAGGAGCAAGACAGGAATTGAGAATTTTCCTTTTTGAGAGATGTTACCTATGATGTTTTCTAAAGTTGAATTTTGAATAGTAAGATGATGGATAGTGAATCACTTAAAAACAAATCTTGTTTAGGTCTTTAGCTTGTATAATAGGATCTCATTTAACAGAACTCCTTGTTAACTCATTAAGGAAATGGAAGACTGGGGGATGAAAACGGCTTTGCATACTTTCAGAAGGCAAGATGATGCATTGAGTTGTCTAACAAGCAGGTGTATTTATTCCATTGATTCTTTCAAAGGCATTCTGTGGATTTTATGACTTTTACTTTTCTCCCTTCACTTCCTTCAATCTGCAATTAATCTCAGGGAACGTTTGCCATGCGTCATTGTCATTTGGTACTCTCCGAGATTGCTTCAGAAGCCTGGCTCTTGAAGACACAAAAGAAGGATTTTTTTTCAACATATGGTGGATACATGAAACATCAGGGAGACTATTCCTGACTCTTTGTGAAAAGTGTCTACAACCTCATGGATTAAATGCAAGAACTCAGGAGGAAAAAGTGCACATATGCGATGGAAGAGAGAAGTGTGGACAGGGAATGGCAAAAATATTTTTTTTAAAGAAAATAAGCCTGTCCTCTCTATACTGCTGTATTTGGACATGTATATGAATAGATACACCTTTAAATATACAACTCTTACTAAAGTGAGAGACGAAAAATATTTGCTTCTGCTTTGTGGATATATTACTGTGTGAATTTTGCAGCAAATTCAGTTAAAAATTTTATTAGATATATGCTGTCAGAGTGTTGCATTATTCTAACAGTGGAAAAATAAATTTCAGTAACGATAACTAGGAAATTTAAAGAATCAGAAAGCTATGGTGCTCATTAAAAGGAACCTTGCTCTTTCCAAGGTTAGGAATGAAATAGATGAAAACTTCAATGAACTACTACTTTAATAAGTAATCATTTAATGAGAATGTATGTCACAACATGTTGGATAGCAAGTTGCAATGAAGTGACATTTGCTTGGATTTGAAAAGGAAGGAAAAACATTGATTAAGGAGCATATGAAATATTTATTTATAAGTATTTTTCTAATGCGTTCTACTGTGGTTCTGCACTGTGAACACACATGGACTCAATAAAATGGGCTTTGCAGACCAGCCTTACCAAAAGTATTAACCGGGCAGAAAGATATTCTTGTTTGTGCTTCAAAAAATCATAGGGAGGAGTTGATTGATTTTTGTTTTGATTATTTTTAACATGCACTTTCAGAGAGTAAGATAAGACCACCTTGGAGGAAAAAAGACAATGTACATCCATCTGAAACAGAAACAGTGAATAGCCCAAACTTTCAAAACTCTGAACTCAAAGTGTATTCCCTTTTAGTGCAGATTTTTGTTCCCTCAGTAAGGCAGACACCTCTGTTCTGACTTTGCAGCATGGTTTCTTTATTCCCCCCGCCATCCTAGTAGCCACACTGAATTCATCTCTCTTGAACCTTTGTGATTGGAGTTGTGTTTTGAATTCTAGATAAACTCTAAACAGGGTTTTGTAAGGAAGTATTCACTACCTCCATCCTCGCTAGAATTACTTTGTCTGGTAAATATTATCTGTTTCTTTAATAACCACATCAGATTGGTGTCTTGTTTATCCGAACTGTCTCTGCATCCCTTTATACTTTCTGGTGATGTCTTCCAGGTCTGCAACATATGCATGCTTCATTATTAGAGTTAGAAGTACTTTTCTTGCATAAAGGTCATTAAAGAAAAGCTGACAACCGCTTTTTCTAAGACCTGAGATGTTCTCCTAACAGTGCCCCTCTACTGTCAAAGTTCCTTATTTACCACACTGTCACTCATCTCCCAGATAACTTCCTATTCCATTTTACAAACAGTTTCATAATTCCTAATTTCTTTACTCCAGGAGTTCCCCAAAAGCCTTACTGTAATTCAGGTAAATTTGATCTAACATGTTTCACTTGTCTACAGAAAGCCAGTATCTTCTCAAAGAAAAGTATCATCTGTACCTGGCGTGGTCTGCCTTCTTTCTGTTCTCCATACACATTGCTGAAACAATTATTCTTTTGGGCCTGTCAGTGGTTCTTGAATTCTCCTGAAAGGTAATTACAACCTTTGTTGAGAATTCCATCGAAGAAAAATCGTCAGGATGATGTGAAAATGGAATTGAAATATTGAGCAGGAAAGGCAAAGAAAAGGCTGCACTTCTCCTAAAGCATTTTAATGTCTCTTTAGCTAACAAACGCTGCAGAAACATCGGCATTCAGGCTGTGTTGATATTCATGTTAGTTCCATGTAATGATTACAATAAACATATTTAGATGAGGAGCGCAAGATATTATAACTACAATCTCCATTAATAGGAATTGAAGTTTCCTGAGTTTTTTATGTTTTGCATTATTTTTTTCAGTTTATTTTTGGAGCAATGTGAAAGGACAGGACCATTTTAGCTTCTTAAAAGAGAACAAGGGTTTGATTATTTTCAATCATTTCAGATAATGATTTTTAGCTCTAAGAGAACTGAAGTGCTGGCCAGTCAAAGGCTTTTCAGAATAAAATGTCCAGCACCAGAATTTCCACTTTGAAGCGGGTCAGTTTAGTTAATTATGGCCCTAATAGACATGCAGACATGTAGAAATTGTGGCACCAGAGTTTTATGTTTTCCTAAATCTTGCATTGAAATGTTTAATAATTTGCACCATAAGATTTGAAAATACTTTCAGTAAAACTGGATAAATGATATATTGGATATAATTTCTTAGGGTACTGCAGAAGCCTTTTTCTTGGTCTTGAAAATACTTCTTTATTTATTTTGTCAATACCAAGGCTGCCAAGGTGAAAGGAGGAAAAAACCAAACACAGAACCTGAGGGTATTCTGTTTCCGCTGTCCAAACACACACAGTAACAGAAACAATTGCAAAGCATTAATAAGTCTAATCCAAAAGTCATTAGTCATCTGTGGTCACTGCATGAAAAGAATTACATAGAAAAAAATCTGTCTCAGTGACATGAGTGGCAAGTCCATCCACAAGCTGTGCAACAGCAATAACAGTGTGTCAACAGACATTAACAGATTAAAAGGTCCCACCTTACATCTACCATTTGCATGGGTTTGGATGTTTCCTTTGGTTTTATGAACTCAGGATATGCTCTACCTATTGATTCTTTATAGATCTCAGATGAAAATGGCTCTCTTAAACTCCATAATTCCTAGATCTTGGGCTTCTGACAGAAACAATGAGAGAACAAACAGTATTCAAAAGATCTCATTTTGCCTCCAGCTAAATTCACCAAGTGTCAAAGCAAGTGATTTATTTATTTATAAAGCAAAAGTAACTCAGTTTTCAAATCACTAAGATTCATATCGGGGTGCGGAGGTGGGGAAGGCTGAAGACTAAGTTACCTGCTTGGTTCTTATTTTATCTAGCTTGGTTCCCCTGTTAAATGTGACCCTGTGGCAGTTTATGGCCCCCAAACGGTATACACTTTGAGTGAAAAATAGACCCATTTGGCCATAGTTTCAGGGAATGTTTCTTTAGAGTTTTACACTGCTGAAAGCTTTATTGCTGCTATCGGTGGGAGAAGATACAAACTTTCAAATAAATCAGCTCAATATTTACCTGCTTATTGTCTCCACTTATGCATACTCTTTCTATGCAACTTCAAACAAAAATGTAATGAAAAAAAACCAGAAAAATTGCTTTTAGTTAGCTTCTCATAACTAAATGGTAATTTAGGACTTCCTTCAGTTCAAGTAGCTATCTCAGATTTGGATTTTTTTTTTCATTTTTTATTTTCTCTTCTGGATTTTTTTTTTTTGTTTTTCCTAAAGTTGAAAATAATCAATGGAATGAAAAACTTTTCATGTTTTTATTGGAGTCAGATGTTTTTTCACTTTTCACATGAGCTCAAGCCAATGTCTTTCAAAGTTTTTGTGAAAAGCCGCAGAGGCAAGATATTAATTTGGTGGGTGACATACTTTAAAAGTAGTAGGCTCCATATAAAATGAGCAAGGCATAAACCATGGTTGTAATTATTACAGATAGTATGCTATCTACAAAATGTTAAGTTTGGGGTCAGTTGGCTATTTTGCCACTCTTTTTCATGCAGTTTTGCTAAACAAGCACATCCTGCAAGCAATCAGTTTGAGAGAAAGAGATTAGCTAAAAGCCCCATGTTTCCATGACAAGTTTTTTCACAGAAGCATTTTTTCCAAGGGATTTTTTTTTAAAAATCCCATCCAAGTCTTCTAATAGTGATACAGGCACCCCAAATTTGAGATACTTGCAGATCTTGGTCACTATCTTTACATTCACGGAATAAGATTCTTTGAATTTGGAAAACCCTGAAAGGTGGACCAGAAAAAGGCAGAACTTCAAAGTTTTATTAGAATTTTTTATTTGGGTGGTTGGTTGGTGTGTGTGTGCGCGTAGTTTTCACATCATAATGTGAAATGTTTGAGAAACCACTTCAGTACTTCACAAAACTATAACAAACCAGCCTTTCTGACATTTTCATTTTATTCATCTAAGGCAGATCCAAATATAATATCCAGTGTTCAACCCGCCATGTTTTAATAAAGGATCGCACAGGATTGTGAGTTCATAAAATTGTAACTACTTTATGTTATTGTTAATGCAGTTTCTTCTGGAACATGTGCAATGTGTTGATATTCTGTAGTTAATAGGCTGTTCTTGCAGAATTCAATGTATAGTGAAATAAATAAGTCATTATGGAATGGAAAAGCAGTGTTTCTTTTAGGGGACTCAACTGACTCGTCTGTCATCCAAGAAGAAAAACGAAAATTACATTCAGTTTTTGTGTCAGGCTTGAAGCTGCTGTGAGGGAGAGTTTCCCCATAAAGCCTATTTGCTTCCTGGTTGAAACTTTATATGCGGATGTCCTGCATCAGGAGGGGATGAATGCCCTCAGGGAATGCAATCCATGGGCAAAGCTGAAAATGGCAACTGTGTAAGCCGTTGTAAGGCAGCAAAAAGCGTGGGGTGGCACAAGCCAGTAGGGAATGCCCTAGTTTCCTGTTGGCAGTGAACACTGAGCTGCACCAAGGTGGAGCACGTAGGAGAGGCCCATGCAGCCTGCTGGCACTCACATCGCCCTCTGTGTCCTGGTGTCCTGCAGACAGAACCATAACTTGAAGTCACTGACTTCTTCTTCTTCTTTCCACGGACTTTTTCATTTTAGAAACTGCTGAAAACCTGCAGTTGTCTTTTTACCAGCAGCCCCCAGGCACATGGGAACACATTCAAAGCAGGACGTTCCATTACTTCAGGAGCTCCCGACACTGCCAGGAGTCAGACTGACTCCAGGAGTCAGAATGACTTTAATTCCTTAAGGTTAAACTCTCATGAGAAGTAACTGCAGAACAGTCCTCTTGCTCCTTTGCCACTGTGCCTTGTGGTGACCTGATGAGATCATTTGACCAGATCATAAGGGAGTTTCAGAGACAGTCCAATCCTTAGGCAACCCCAAATTCTGTAGCTTAAGTACTAGGGAATCTCTGCAAATGAAAAATCAGGGTCAGATTTCTCAACAGATCAAATTTGCCCAGATGAAGTAGTCTATTGTCATGTTTATAACCTTTTGGTTGGACTTTTCCAGGTTTCTGCACCCAGCAACCTAATTTGTTGGCAAGTATATCACAGTAAAAAACTGTTACTTTTCAGTGTTGGGCAAAAGTGAGGGGCAAAAGTGTTGCACAGATCTCTTCTGAACCAATTCAGGAACTCTCTGAAAAGAAAATGTATTCGCTTTCCGGGTTTTTCCCTGGCCGAGCTTACAAGGCAGAGGCAGCACAGCCACGTCTCCCAAGCATCCTCGCCGCTCAGCAGGAAGCAGAGGAAACGCAGGGGAGAATCTCAGAGCCGGGTGGGAAAATGCGCTTTTTTCCCTCTTCGGTGCGGCTCGGCCAGGTAGCCTGATTTCAAGGCAGAAAGCGTCCCAAGAACAAAGGAGGCGGGAAGGGCAGTCCAAAAGCTTTTAATCCGACGCAGCCAGGACTTACACAGACGGATATACCAACTGGACTGGCCGAATTCTCGAGCCGGACTGACCCTGAGGTGGGCGTGGAAATGGTTTTTCAAGGGGGCGGTAACAGAACGGGAACCAATGAGGGACAGGGAGAGGGGAGGACACAACTGGGATACAGTCCAATGAGGGAGTTTGGGGTGCGAAGTTGTAACACAGAACAAATGCAGAACCGAACTTAACAGAACTTTCCAGGCTAAGGGGAAGAACAATATTCAGGGTGCCACCCCATGGGCTGTGGCTTATAATCAGGCTAAGTCATTCCCACAAAAATGATAGTCTTAGTTTCAAAAAAATTTTGCACAGGAGCAGTCTTCATCCTCCTTGTAAGGCGTTCTAGGAGAATTAAAGCCCAAAATGAGCAAAATGCTTATAACCCAGTTGGGAGAAGAAAAACAAACTTAGGAAAGAAAGCCAGCTACGATAATCTACATCTTCTTATACTTGTCTGGAACATTCATGCAATAGCTTTGTGGGACAAGCTCAGAAAAATCGATATTCCAAATGAAATATCATTGGAAAACTCTTCTCATTTCAGCTCTGGTGTCAGTAAGGAGCTGTAATGTATCTATGAATAATGTTTAGCTTCAATCTCTTTTACAGCCGTTCCAAACAGATGAGCAATTTTTGAAAAGCTACTGTTGAAGATGCACTTTTGCCTCTTCATCAAAAACGTATAAAAATGAAATATATTGCAGTATTTATTGCAATGTATTACAAACATTCATGGTGATCCAGTACAGATGCTTCTTCTTCTCTGTGGCACTGACCTTCAAAAGTGATGATGTGAAAAGCCCTAGATTTTATGACAGCTTAACTCAGAATACATTACCGCTTCTATAATAATATGTATTTGTTCAGCTGTAAACTTGGAATATGAAAAGAAACTCTGTACCTTGTCCTACACTATAAAGTTTAAATATGGATAGAAAGAGATTCAAGGAGCTATAACTAGGATTTAACAATATTTCTGTGAAATGACTATCCCTTTTTGTCTTTCACAACCACACAAATCATTCTTTCTGGGTGTTTCATGAATTCTGCATTTGTTAAGTGAATCTAATTATCAACAGTGTAAAGGCCACCAGAGTAGCAATACATAGACCTGTATGACACAGTGATGTAGATAAACTGGTCACTTAATAGTTAAGTTTGAAAGGAGGATTCCAAGACAAAACATGCATGAACAACAGCTGTGATACGTGGGTTGTCTGAGTCTGTAACAAGCTTTGTGATCCAGTTCTGTCAGCTTGAGCCAAGCAAACAGCTCTAACACTGCTCACTGAAGAACATTTTCTGTCCCTGCAACAGCAGTGAAAACCTCAAGAGAAGAATAGCAATGATTCCTCTCCATAGTCCCCAATGGCCTATGGCCCTCACCCCTCGAGGGGCTGCCTGGGTCCATCTGTTGCTGGCCCTAGACTTCAAGCACTGTTTGTCAAGGGCTCCAGAATAAGGCACTACTCTAAAGAAGGAATGGCACTAGTCATTACTGTCTTAGGCATGCAGAGCTCTCCAGCCAACTTTGGTGGTTCCCTGGAAAAGTAAGGGAAGACACAATAATCAGTCCTGAAAAAAGGTGAACTCCTTTTTTGGAAACCATCACTTAAGGTTATCAGCTTTAATGCTGCAACTGGTAGCATTTTGCTGGCAGGAGGAGAGAAAAAAAAATGAAGCAAAATGGATGACCAGAAATGACATTCATGGACTCATTCAGGGAGGGCATGGTTCAGCCTCCAACTATCCAACTACATAGTTTAGATAATGTTTGTGTTCTTTGTGTTGTTTAACCTACACATCTCCTTTATGTACACGGTGTTGTTTTACTCCCATGTGTTGCATGTCCACCCATCCTGTCAGGTTTGAATTATGGCTTTGCTTCTATGGGCAGTGAGAGAGCTCTGGCTGAGATAGTGCCCTCACCTCTGCAGGTGAGGTGTGATTGATAGCAGGCCCATGAACAGTGCTGGCTTTGTGAGACATCAGTTCCGCTTCTGGACAATAGTTGTGCTAAATAGGAAAAGAGCACCCAAATCCAGGCATTCCAGTCACAGAGACAACACAGACAGGATTAGAGAGGTGTGTCTGAAGGGCAAGTGGAGAGAGTCCTGAAGAGGGGGATATTTACTATTCATGCTGTATGTAGCTGACTGGAAATCATGAACAGCGATGCAACTACACAGCAAGTCCAGAGAGGAGACTGGGGATCTGTAGGATTTGAGATCCATCATTTGAATCATACTGGGTTGTGTCTTGAGCAGATAATTTGAAGCAGCACTTGCTCCTTGATTAGGGCACAGTCACAGATGCAAAGGACATGGGATAATTTGTAAATCGCAACATCCTATCATGGAAGGCATGTCAGGGGGTCTACAAAAGAATCTGGAGACTTCTGAGATGCAGATGTGACTGCTGAACACACTTTTGGGCACTACTATCAATTTAGAAATATTATCTGTCAGCTCAGGGCTAGTCTTGGGGAATGGGTGGCCTTAGCTCTCTCCCTTTTCCTTTACAGGAGGTTTTCAGTACATCCCCATTCCTCTGATGTTATAAAAGTTTATCCGCCTTTATGAGTTGTGTCTATGGCAATAAATTAGAGCTTTTATATTATTCTGCTGTCTTGAATCAGTTTTGATGTTTCTGGCGTACAGTCACTTTTGTGGCATTTCTACATGCTGTTCCAATGTATCCCATATGGACATAAGTTCATCTTGAGCTCAAAACATTCACTTGGGAGTACTATGGTTATGGGCAGTGTGCTGCTGAGACTGAGCAAACCAGCTTGGAATCTATTACCTCCCACTCACTGCTGTATAACTAGATTCCCTGGCTTCTAATTGTCTAAAAACGTGGGTGAGTCTACTTGCAACTCCTTACACCTGATCATTAGATATGCCTTCAGATTCATGCAGCACTCTTAGAGAGAGAATAGTGAAGAAAAGTCAGCTCAGTTCTTTGGCATTGAATATGTCTCTTAATGAGAAGTTATTAGGAGGGATGAAGGTGAAGATGACTCATGAAATGAAGTACCTTACTCACATTTTAGTATATACAAAGCATACACTTTTATGAAGGAACCAATCCCTGTGAGAAGTAATAAATAAAACATACACAGTGTCCTTCTCGGTTCAGGCTTAATAGCAACTTTAACAGTATGTGAGTCACATTAATACCTTCTTCAATGAAATGCATTTGATGTTTTCTATATAGCACAATGCAATGAGAGGACTTTAAACTCTTACATCTTTCAAACCTGCCTCCTTTCCCCAATGGGATTCTGAAATTTGGACAATGAGCAAGAGCCAGATCAAAAAGAAAAGTACTTTGGTGCCTAACATTCAAGAGCAGTGGAATTTAAGTTTCCCAGTCCAAAAGCAAACAACCCACGTCCCTTTATTTAACTAATCAGATGACTGTCCATTTCCCTGACCTCTCAGACAAAAGTACATATACAACTTATCACACACCTAATGGAAGTTACTTTCTCCCAGCTGAGCCACAACAACTGTTGTAGGACAACCCCCCGCCCCGTTCCCCTGAGGGAAAGGGGGGGACCCTAGGGTGGATGCATGATCTGGGACAGGGTCTCCCCTGCCCCTGCATCTGCCCCTGGTCACATGTGCCCCACTTCTGTGTTCTGGTTGGTGGGTTGGTGTCCCCCAGGGAGAGGAAATTGTGGGTGATCTCGTGACTTGGGCAGTCTGTGTAGAGAGTCCGGTCTGTGTGCTGGCTCCGGACCATGTGGCCACTAATAAATATCTGCTGAAATATCTACAAAGATGAGCTTTTCTTGATTTCTTCTACGGGCGAAGCTGTCTCTAGGAAGGTTGCAGAACCCCACCGCAACCAGTGGAGGTCCCACTGAGACAAGATAAGGAATATCCCTGGAGACCACGACTCTGAATAAGAGCGTAAGAAGAAATCAAGATCCACGACTGAGGAATCCAGGACATTAGTGAGTAAAATCCTTTAGATCTCTCTCTTCTCGCCTTCGTTTTGCTGTTCCCTCTGGGAAGATGGATATAGTATCTGAGAAACGGACAGAAATGTACAGGGAAGTCTACCCCCCAACTGAAAAAAACCTTATTCAAAAAAACTTGAAATTTACTCAGGAGAAATTGAAATATTTTCTTGACTGGCTGTTGAAGAAATATTCTTATGTTTCTTGGACCTGGATTTTTGAAAAAGAATTTTGGGAGGATGTTTGGACAGAGTTAATGGCAGAGGCAGAACATGCAGATTATATCTGGGAATATTTTAAGATTACTGAAGCTCTTCAAGATCACTGGCTATGTCCCGATAAAGTTAGCCGTTTCCCCATTCTTACCCCTGTGGAAAAAGGCCGCCACCGCATGGTTGAGACCGCATGGCAGTCCCGCGTGACTGTGGACACGGGGGTCCCCTCTTCCGCCCTTTGCCGCGGTGGGGGAGGCGCTGGCAGACACCCCCAGACCCCTCAGCAGTTCGCGCCTTGCTCCGGACCCCACTCCTGTCTCAGGGTCCCCTGTCGTGAGACCACACGACAGGGGGTCGTGTGGAGCAGTGCTACCGGCGCTGCCGGCTCGGTGGGTCACGTGCCACAGAGGGGCGACCCCCATGGGTGACTGGGAGCGGGCCAGCAGCTGGTACTACCCCTGCCGCAGCCCCAGGGGCTCCAAGCAAGCAGCTTGGAGTGAGAAGCGGTGGTTACCATGACAACGGGAAAAGCAGTGCGGCAGCAGGGGCNACACGACAGGGGGTCGTGTGGAGCAGTGCTACCGGCGCTGCCGGCTCGGTGGGTCACGTGCCACAGAGGGGCGACCCCCATGGGTGACTGGGAGCGGGCCAGCAGCTGGTACTACCCCTGCCGCAGCCCCAGGGGCTCCAAGCAAGCAGCTTGGAGTGAGAAGCGGTGGTTACCATGACAACGGGAAAAGCAGTGCGGCAGCAGGGGCCGGGGAGAGTGAGAGATGGCACGAAAACGCTGCGAAGGGGCCAAGACAGAGAGCAGGGGAGGCGAGGCACGGTCCTTGCCCCTGGGCTCCCCCCAGCACGGCCCTGGCGGCGAGAGTGGGAGCAACCAGAAAAAGTGAAAGCAGCAGAGCGGCCGCGCCAGTGCCGGCATGACCCAGAGAGCTTGCGCAGACCGCGGCACCACGGGGGCCCAATCCGAGCGGCGCCACGTGGCCAGGACGGAGCAGC